>JANHFX010014954.1:0-40231 GCA_027560015.1 Chloroceryle amazona | reverse complement strand
GCTGTTTACTTGCCTTTTATTAACCCCATTTAATAAACATAAATGTTACTAATTAAAGAATGAAGTCTTTATTCATAACACCCAGCTGCCCCCCCAAAGTCATACAATACTACATGTAACTGGCAAAGGGTCATCGTTTAAAACCACCCATAGTTCCCTGTATTGCAACTCTAGGCAGTTCACGTAGCTGCTCAGTCTTTTCTGAAGTGCAACACGGCAGATCTTTGCCTTTTCTGGAACTTTAGCAGAGTCATTTCACGTTTTCCTGCAGGTCATCAATGAAAACACCAAGCAGGATCATTGATCTTTCCTGAAGTCCACCAGAAATCTTACTATTTAGTGATGAAAGCCAGTGTTTCTAGCATCTGTTTTAAGCTGGTCTTGACTTGTTGGTAGTTAACAGATTCATATTCGTCATTTTCTAGCTCTATTTTTTTTTTACAAAATGTCACCTAGCTATATTTCTGCATGTTCACCACTATCAGCTAGTACCTGTTTTCATCAAATAATTAAGTTTGTTTGATAAAGTTTATTTTCAAAAAATAAAATTAATTTTACTGACTGTTGTGATTTAATTTGCCCCCTCTTTAATTTTTTAACTTTTTTTTTTTCTTCCAGTTTTTCCTTTGTTTGCTTTGTACTGATACCACAGTAACTAAACTGGAGGCCAGTGTGGATGTCTTGCTGCCACTACTGGCATGGAGATTAAAGGGGAGGCAAAAGCAGTAGCTGCTGGTGCAAAGGCTAGTGGATTCTTACATTTGAAATTAACTGGGTGTTTTTGCACTACAGAGAAAAGTGCAATGTAGAAATGCCTAGTATTACAAGAAATACAGTGTACCAGGTGTAAAGACAGTAGCGGTGAGTTTGCCCAGCGTCTGAGAAGCTGTCAGCAGCATAAGCATACCCTGCAAAACAGAGTGAAGGTTAGTTGTATATATGTTTAGAAAAAGTGATATATAATAAAATAGATCAATATACAACATCTACTTTTGGTCTAAGCTAGAAGAGACCCTTTTCATCTTGTTTCATGACTCCTTCCCATGGATGATGCAGGAGGCGCTCTCCCACAGGACTACCCTATGAAGAACAGCCTTCTCTTTGCCACCTTCCTCCTTACAAAACTGAGGGGCCATCAGCTCAATCAGAGGAATGTTGACTCTCTCTCTCTTCTGGCACAGTCCTCTGCTACCTCTCTGTTTCTTTGAATACCTACCTTACTGTGTCAAGTAATATCAATAAAAAGACAGAGACATGTAAATACAAATTTTGTGTTTTTTTAAATCAGCTGCAAGTCTCATGCAAGCAGCGAGTCTTGAAATAGTTGTTTTCACTTCTTGAGCAAATTAACTTTAAATAATGGTATTCTTTCTCCAGCTTAATTCAGAGATAATGAAATCACTCCTTTATATGACAGGATGAAAACACAAGGCCGACAAAAGGGAGACAGCAAAGGGGACAGGGACATTCATGTTCATTTAAAAAATTGAAGTCATTAGCTTACTGAAGTGCTTAACAGTGTTTTGCAGGGATACAGCTGAATCACTGCATTAAGATACTTTTTTTCTCATGAAACTTTATTTCACATTTAACTGTGTATTTGTGTTAGTGAAACTGGATGTCTGAGTGCCCCAGTCTATTCTGCAAAATACAAATTTAATACCTTATTCAGCCAGCCTGACCCTGGGATTTCCTTGTCTTTCTACATGTTGAATTCCTACACAGTGTCTTACCATTTCCACCCCTCTTTGTCCTTCAGTTAAGGAAATACTCTAGTAAGGACTGAAGAAAAGACAGTGAGGGTTAGTGCATCCTGATTACAAATGGCTTTCTGTCTGCCCAACTTTAAATAAGTTAGCCTAGATTTTCAAAAATGCAACTGCTCAGGTGAAGTAAGATTGGTTTTCTAGAGGTAGGTGATCAAGCACTGAGAATTAGAAGATCCTTTTGAAAATTTCAGTGTAAATGATTTGCTCATCTCCACAGTGTAGCCAAGTCAAGGTTTCCATCTGCTTGGTTCTCTTTCCTCCCCTTACTCATTACTGCTGCTCGTACAGTCAGAATAGAAGCTAAAGTAAATCTTCGATTTTGTGAAACCAATGGTAGTATTCTTAACTGTAATAAAAGAAGGATTATATCCATGAAAGTCATAAGAGTGAAAAATATAAAAATAAATGAGTAGTTGTATAGATTTAAAAATGTACAACACCTGTGCAAAAAAAGATTGTTAAGCATTAAAAAAAAAAAAAAAAAAAGATGAACAGAAGACAAGGAGATCCAGTAAAAAATCACTCTGTCATGTAGGTTATAATTCACAGTTTGAAAAATACTTCGAAATCTTAAATCAGCTTTGGGGACCAGCTTTTTCTCCATCATGTCTCACTTTAAATTCCACCCCAAAAGATGTGAATGTGCAGTAAAAGGAAAACACACTTTGACAACCCTTTGATTTTACATTCTAATGCACCACAGTATCACTGCCATGATAATTCGTGACTTTTAAGAGTATAATCTGATGTGACACTAAAGAAGTTATTGCTCTTGTGTCCACAGGGACAAATCTGCATATAAACTTGATCTCAATATTTCTGCATTCAGTGGAAAAAAAATGCAAAGCACTAAAAAGCAAATAGTCACAATGAACATTTGTGCTGTCTCTTACTGCTTTCTGTCGACACACAGTGGCAAATTCTCACATAATAAAAAGTACATACATAGAAATCTCCATCCTTTAAATGGGTTTCTGAGTTCTGATTCTGAAAACAATTTTCAGAACATTCTGAGAGAAACCATTTGTACACTTAAGGATTATATTTATGCCTTATGCCAGCCTCTAGTATTAAATAGGACTTGCTACATTTCTTAGTGTTGTCCCATGACAGACACCCCCTTCAAAGGGATGACTGGCAGCTCATCTTTGAATATGACTAGGATTGGGAGGGATCTCCCACTCTCAAATTCATTTGTGTGTTCACTTCTTCCTAGTACTCTGCTGGGATTCAAGAGGTTCCTGTACGCCGAGCTCCAGAAGTAAATCTGAATTTGCCATGCAGAAGCATCAACTGGAAGGTCTCAGAGCTTGAAATTAGGTGATGTGTCAGGCACAGCAGGAGGCAAGAACAGTGGAGAGATGTTTAAACTTTCATTCTTCTTGAAATGGAAGGGTTTCATTTTTTTTCCTTTGATCTTTCAGGGTGCCATAGAGGAATCACCTCCACAGCAATACTTTTGAGGGAGGGAAATTATGAACAATAGCAACCCAACCTAGCTCCATTTCAAGATGCTAGATTCATGTGCAGGACTCAAATGAGAGTGAGTTATCCTTAGTGCTCATAATGAGCTTCCTGGAAGATGAGATGAGATGAGGCCCAGGAGTTACCAGGTACCACCAGGATGACCTGATATTTGAAGGATGATGATTTTGGATATCTAGGGATCTGTTTATTGAAACAGGTACCAACATACAGAAGATTTTGGAGGGTGGTGGCTGGTGAAAAGAGACTGTAAATTGACTGCAGATAAATTAAAACTGTTACTTAGCAGAGATTCTCATGTGAAATCAATTCAGAGCTGGATGACATTTCTGTAGATAAAGCATAATGTGATAATTCCACATACATTGTTTTTTTCCCCAGGCAATTAATTTCTGAAGATGTCAAACATGCCATGAATGAGATATACGTGTCTCACAGGCTTTATTAAGTATCAAACTAGCAGAGCTTGAGACATACATAAACATTAAAAAAAAAAAAAAAAAAAGGTGACAGTTGTTATAAAAGCATCATATTGCAGTATACTTAATCATTTTCTAGAAGAGGGTCTTTTGGAAAACTTCAGAGTCATAGGATAGAACCCTCTGGTCAGGACAGATCTAGTGATTTGACTTGGAACTCTGCCAGTATAAACCACAGCATTAGCAATAATGTTGAACTCTGCTTGGAAAACATGCTTGGCATTTTCAGAGCTTTAGGAAGCAAGACAAGTTCTTTGGATTTAATTCAAAGCTCTGACACAAGACTGCTCCCTATTAAAGGCTTCAGAAGGATCTAAAAACCAACACAACCTTTTCATTATCCAAGAAAAACCCCTGATAAAGACTTGATGCAGTGTGCAGAGCAAATGGTTTGAAATAGATGTCAAAAAACCCTACTTAAAAAGACCTGTTTCTAAAACATGGAGGAGAAACAAACACATTTGGTAATGTCATAAAGCTTATAGTCCTCTGTATAGCCCATGTAGTCCTCTATGTCCCTCTACAATGAAATCCCTTTTAAAAAAGTTTCAGCAATGAGTTTTCTTGTGTGGTGTCTGCTGGTTCTTGCTTTGTAGCTTTGTGTAGTATCTCAGCATCCTCTTGTTCTTTTGTCTGTAAGAAGCATAAGACTGAATCTGACTCAGCGTTCCCTCAGGGAATATGGTATTTAACATGGAAGGCAAAATTGCTGTGCTCAACTATTATTGGATATAATCAAACCCTTATTGTGTACACTTATTCTTTTCATGTGCCTAGTCTAGTAACACTTTAAGACCCTAATAATGCGATGGGTAGTGTAAGACGATATTAATGCAGCCATCCTATGTTTCCTCAAGATATCTGAAAGGGCTTTGCCAGTATGTCAAAGTGTCATCAGCCTGTGCTGCATCAAAATGCTAAGTACAGCACGTGTGTTTGACAGACAATAGCATTATCTCTTGATCAGACACAAGAGAGACAACTTGATTCAAGAGCCTATGAATATTAAATAGGACTGGTATCCCCAGGAGCTGTTTGTTAATCAGCATTGTTATTTTTGTGGGAAGCGTGCTGAGAGTAAGTACATTCTGAGATTTTCTTCTTTTGCATAAGATCTTGGAAACTTGCTGTTATAGGGATGTTAGGCTTACTTTTAAAAATCAGCAAGTTTTTAGTCTCAGGATTGTCAAGAATAGGGATACTAAATGTGCTCTGACAACTCGCCCACCTTTCTTATAGGCAGTGTTCTTTATGGCCATTTTTTTTGCTATTCGAAGATATGATAGATTAATTTTTAAAAGCAAATTCAAAAATACTTTCTTTGGTGTTGCAAGGCTAACTTCCCCCCCCCAAAATAGTAGCAGGAAGAGAGGTCTCATTCTTCTTTCTTCCCAAGACCACAAAATGTTGGCAGCATCTGGCATATATTAGCCCTTACAGAATAGTGACCTCATCTGTAGGATCAGGGTCTCTTTAACCTAACCACACTTTTGCAGAGCATTAAATAAAATGGTGTTACAAGTTTCATTTCTATGTCTGAGGGAATAAAAAGCAACCCCAACACAAAAACCTTTCTGGATAGAATGTCTGCTGCTACAGACTTAAAAAAATATATATTTATAATCAAATGTATGTGTACTAAGAGTTCTGCTTGAATACATTACATTCATTCACCAGGCTCCATGTCATGCTTACAGGTTTGTATCTCTCAGGAGAGAGATCCAGAACTGTTATTTAATTCTCCAGGAACAAATAAAACCTCCCTTGACAGTGTTTTGTAGTGGATAATACTTTTCAGTGCTGTTCCTCAAACAGTCCGTATCTTGGTAGCTTATAAAAAAGTAAGACTACATTATCCCAATGTGTTCCACTAATGAAAAGGCTAAGGAAAACAGAAAAAAGACCTAAGCACCACAACCCAAAAAATACCACCAAACAAGCCAACAAAAACCTAACCCCACCAGAAAATCAAAGACCGGCCTTCCTATAACATTCCTGAAATCTTCCAGTGCTATTTGTAATGAAAGTTTAACTATAATGACCATGAGGTAATATTTTGTTTTCCTTTTTTTTTTCTCCAGTATCCTGTCATAATTAATGGTTTGTAGGAGAAATAGTGAATAGCGGAGGTCTACATTTTTGCAAAAGAATCCAAGACTGTTCATTTATGTTTATAATGTTGCTCTGTAAATGTGTAATCTTTACATTTATGGTGAACTGAACAGCAAAGATCTAGTTAATAAACTCAAAATTAAAAAGAAAGGGGTCTCAGAAAAGAAATATTCTCTGTCTTTTGAGATTTTCAAAAGAAGCGTATTAGTAAATATGATTTAAATACTGTTCAGTGCTTGCTCGTGTGGAGCTATGAGGCTGGTGAAGGGACTGGAGGGAAGGTCTTATGAGGAGAGGCTGAGGGAGCTGAGGTTGTTCAGCTTGGACAAGAGGAGACTCAGGGGGGACCTTATCACTCTCTACAACTACCCGAAGGGAAATTGTAGTCAGGTAGGGGTCGGGCTCTTCTCCCAGGCAACTTGTGGCAGGATGAGAGGGCATGGCCTGAAGCTGTGCCAGGGGAGGTTTAGGCTGGATGTCAGGAAGCACTTCCTCACGGAAAGGGTGATCAGACACTGGAATGGACTGCCCAGGGAGGTGGTGGAGTTGCCATCCCTGGAGGTGTTCAAGGAAAGACTGGATGTGGTGCTTAGTGACATGGTCTAGCTGATGTCATGGTGTTGGGTCACAAGCTGGACTTGATGATCTTGGAGGTCTATTCCAGCCTCAGAAATTCTGTGATTCTGTGGTTCTGTGATCTTTGGTTTTCAAGATTATTTGTCTGATTAACAATAAAATGAAAGTATGTTTCCCTCAGGATTTGACTGAAGACTTTCATATATTCTGTGCTAAGAATATGGTTTGGGGTTCTTTTATTCTTGTAAGCAGAAGGTCAACCTACTGCCAGCACTATGATACTCTGTGACTGTCAGGCCAAGTTAACATCTATGTTTGGAAACTAATCTGGGCCAGAACAGGGTCCAAGGCAGAGATGTGCCATCACGCAGACTGTACGCAGCTATGGGCACTCTGGCACATTTTCTCCTGTGCCAAAAAGCACCATCTCAGAAGATGCCTGGGCCCTAAGTGCATTTCTCCCTTCTTCTCATGGTTCAGCTTCAGGATCAAAGAACAGATCTGGCTGTTTTCTTTTCTGGTTCAGAGGTAGCTCCTAAAGCTTCCCAAGAGAAGTCATTTACCTGCATACAGTTCTGCTTTCCAGCTGTTTGCCACCAAAGGCCACTGCACACATTAGTTATATAAAGCATTGCTTGACACTCAGATCTGGAAAATATTCCTTGCCACTTTCCCGTTGTTTAATTTCTAACTGGAGCTTTTCTTGAATGAGGACTAAAAAAATATGAGTAAGGACTTTCACAGTCTGAGGTTTGAGCCTGTTTCCAGAGGGTCCTTTGAGAGCATTTCCAATTATTTCCCTTCAGCTGGGCTCCTGAGTTCAGCTATTAATCTTCCTTCATAAATAAATCACTCTTGTGCATTAACTCTTTTTTGTTACTGTACCTCCAATTTTTCTATTCTTTCCTGGTAATGAATTTAATACAATATTCTTCATGTATTACAAGCATAATAAGCAGATGGAAATGCTAAGATTACAGCTAAAACCAGCTTAAATGCAACTCTTCTTTTGTAACAACAAAATTAATGACTACAAAGATTAAATTTTCATGAATTTCCATTTTTCTCTTTTTTTTTTTTTTCCTCAAACAGCCATTCCCAATAGGTATTCTATTGGAAAAGCAAGGGTTCCAAGGAGAACTTACAGATGAGAAGGGATAGGGTGGGAGAAGATGAGAGACACTGACAGAGCCCAGCATTACAGGAAAAAACTTCACAATCCTCCCAGTGATCCAACTGCTTCCAGGTCTGGATAAATAATAATGGATTGTAAAGCCTGCCTTTTGTTTTTGTGTAAGGCACTCTGATACAAAGGGCTTGTGAATAATAGAAAAACTGAGAAGAGCAGTGAGATCTTGTTGATTGATGCTGTCAAGCATAGAACTCAGCATGATTGTAAATCCACTGGGATTTAATGACACTGTGCACTTTTTCTGTGACCGTCTTCCATCCTAAATAAACCACCTGGACAATGGAAGTAGATCTGACAAGAGGTATATGGCAGCTCTGAACTTAATAGAAAGTTAAAATGCTCACATAAAACTGTGCTGGGTCACACGTCTACTATGGATCAGAAGATACTTACGGAAAATGCATGATGACAGCCAAATTGCTCAAACCATGTGGGGTTTTTTTAACATAGGAGAATAAAATAAAGAATAAGGCTCCCTTTGGGGTCCTCACACAGAGTGAAAATTAAGTTTTCCAGACCAAAATGCCAGGGACATTATGGCCTGGTAGAAATACACTGTGTTTGGGATTGATATAGTGCTGCAGCTAATATCCTTTTGCTTTGGGAATATGTTAGATCTTTAGCAATCATTACAGGCCAGGACTTTGTCATATCTGGGAAATAAAATCAGTGGATGATTTTTCAAAACTTAAAAGATTTTTCACTTCTGATTGCATATAGCAATTCCTTCATAACCCTGAAACTAGAACCTGGTTTTTTTACTGACATTTGCTCCCCTTTTGTTGATACACAACAATCTTAAGAGACAGTGAGTTTTAAGATGCAAAACAGAGAAAATTATTTCTTGACATGACATGTGACAAAGTTTTTCTAAGAAATAAGGGAATATTTTCACTCTTTGTGCTCCTTTTTGTATGAGTCTGCTCATGCAATAGCTATTCAGAGAATAATACCCATTTATTTATATTAATATGACACATTTTAAAATATAAAATTCTTCTTTTTAATTTAAGAGAGCTGTTCCTGTGAGGCATGATAACTTAGTCGTATTTTTGGTTCTAATGACAAATGGAGTTTGCAATGTTCTGGCTTGTTTTGTTCACAGGTGAGACTGCTTAAAGGGGAGCCCTTGAACTCCTTAAAATGGTATCAACAGACATTTGTATTCAAACTGTGTTTGTATTACTAATGAAGGTACAGTCAGTAATTTCCTACATTGAATCTGATACTGAACTAATGAAGGACAACATTCACATAAACATACCATGTCATTCTCCCACAATACATTTCACAATGTAATTCAAATTTCACATGTGTATTTTGAACTGTGCCAACATTTTCCACTGCTACTAGGTTTGAAAGAGGGTGGTGTTTATGAACAAGGATTTTTCAGTGGTTGTAAGAGCAGTCCAATGGGCTTCAGAATGTTTACCCTCCAAAACAGAACTGTTCAGGATCAGAATTTTTTTTTCTTCTTTCCTAGTTTTAATTTCCTTTTTTAATTATTTCCATTAAGACCTTGATATGTTGTTTTATTTTGCTGTTTATACTTCTTGATGAACCATACTTTTGTCTAGTTGCTGTGTCATTAAGTGTTGGAGCTAAGGCTTTAGACTGTGGTCAGAGGGACCAGATGTCATCACAGCCCATTTGTTTCTCCTGCTCTGTCAGCCTCCACCCAGGTGAAGCCAGACACCCAGCTGTCCAAGCACTCATCCGCTCCTACACAATGGCAGCCAGTTTAGTTTACCAGCTTCCAGAAACAGTTTAAGCTAAACTGCCTGGTTTTCCAATGACATGGGTGAAGTGCATTCATATTAAAGGTGAAGCAAGCAGAGAGAACAGTCCAGAGGTGATACCTTCCTAGTTTTTTTCACCTTAAAGAGACTCATCAATCAGTTACCTATGATCAGGGCATTTTGGATGATCAGGGCATTTTGGATCTCTTTTTGACTTGTCAGGGTTCAGGGAAGAAATCCAGATTCATTTGAAACAGCTCTGAGAATAGCAGTTTAAGAATATTTCTTGAATATACCATATTTATACCTTCTGTTATGCAAGCATTATTTTCCTTCACTCTGATATCAGAGATGTGAACTATCTTCAGAGAATGAAATACCACTCCAAGGACAATCACGCAGCTTCTTATTAATGCTGCTCTATCAGAGCATCCAAATCAGTTCTACCAAGTGGAGGAAATTGTAAGTCATTATTAAATTTATGAGATACTGTTTCATAAATCCTATATAATCACTTTTTCTGAGCTGACTTGGGAAAATCCTTTAAAGCTGCCTCATTCTATTTGGCATCCACAGTAGCTCAGTGTGATAGAAAAGATTTACCTTTCCCCAGACAACTTCCCAGAGCCCTTGCTTTTCAGCTGACAGTGAAAAAAGAGCTTGTAGCAGTGTGTTTCAAATTAGAGTCAGATTTAAAATCTTTGAAGGCACCCGAATTTAAGCAGAGATTAGGCACATAAAACCAAAATTGCAACTCAAACCCCCTCTGTAATTCCCTCGTTCTGGAATTATTGAAACAGCCTGGGTACCCAGCTTATTTACTTCACAACTTCCCATGTCTCTGCACATGGACCTGAACATCTCAAAGCCCAGTGAGGATCCAGAGCTGGGAGATTTTTCCTCCTAGCTTCCCCATGGGGTCTGCTTCAGCAGCCCTTCTAGATACCCAATCCTCCAGTAAAATCAAAGATTCGTAGGTGGAAAGTGAAACAAAAGGAGCAGGATCAAAACCTCCTGTTGACATCCAGGGCAGTGAGACCCTGGGATCTCAGTGGACATCTCTGATGACTCTTTCATGCCAGATCAGCTCCTCAATCCTCTCTTCTGAGCTGCAGGCTGACGTGTGTGCACCCATCTCACAAGACAGACAGAGTTTTGGACCATGCATAGCTCTCCAAGTGTGCCATTGGGTGCCCTTTGCTGGTTGCCTCCTTGGGCTCTCAACCTCACACACAGTTGGCTTGCAATTCCTGATTGCAGCACCTGCCATGAAAAAAGAGCAGGGTTCCGGGATCAGCTTCAGTGCCCAAAATATTCCAGCTTGAGCTCTCAGTGGTCCAGTCTCTGGGGTGGGAAAGGGGTCTGGGTCTCACAGAGCCTTGCATCTATGACTGAGTTTCTCCTGAGCCAAAATCAGAGTCTGAAAAGCCAGAAACTGTAGTAGTAGTGTGCCAGGAGGAGTCTTCAAAGCTGTCTAACGCAATTATTTTATGTATTTTTTATTAAAGATTAAGATGCATTTTTCATCTTGGAGTCATTGAACGACATTTACATTTTTTGCTTCCCATAGTGTTGGAATATTTCCAGTTCCAGAAAAGAATTCATTACCTTGTTAATTTGGGGAGGTTGACGTTTTTTATGACCGTCCCTCATGTTTCTCCTAAGACCCTTAGCTAATCAGCAGACCTACCAGGGTATTCTTCTGAAGTATACTGCACTTGTATTTTGTATTGGTGGTGACTGGCACAGAATCAAAAACCTAATTTGGGTTAAATATTGATATACAATAGATAACTGTAAACAACAGAAGCCTAAATGTGCTGGAATGATTGCATTCGTTCATTGTTAGTGTAGTGTGAAAACCACAGTATCACTTACTCATCCTCATCTGTAATACTGACATGTTCCTGCTTGCCTGCCTTTGCAACATCTGTGAGTCCCTCTTTTAGTCCATTCTGATCCTTGACTTCACAGATTCCTGCTTGTCACTGAGTTTATATATAGGGTTTTTCCTTCCCCTTTGATTTAAAACAGTGGTTGTAAGAGCTCGGCAGCTGCCAGGGTTGTTCTTTTATTTAAGCCACCAGACTCACTTTGTTATATTAATAAATGAAAGACAGTGTTATTCAAAATGCTTTCTTCAGACTTCTGATAGCTCAGACACAATTTCTTCCAAAATGTACAGGGGTTGTGAAGATGAAAAAATCTCGCAGTTGCTCAATTCTCAGTAAGCATAGCAGATCTCTGCTTGAAACATAATGACCATCAAAACCATACATTTAATGCAGTGCAATTTGCATTTTAAAATGCTTCTTATACATTTCATGATCCTCTGCTACAAAAGTATTAGAGAAGAAAGTTTAGTTTATTATTGTCTTCCAATAGAAGAATTTATTCCCTGAGGATTTTCTTGTTTTCATTGACATAACCAAGTAATGACCAGGAATTTATGCCTGGGAAGAAAGTTATGCAGGGATTTAAACAATATCAAACAGAAAGCAGTTTAGGAATTTGTAAATTAGCAAATTAGCAAATACTAGCCCTAAATATTTTGGGCTTTGTTTGTTTTTTTTTGTTTTTTTTTCCTTGATTATTGGAGGAAAATGATACTTATATTTGTTCTTATTCAACTTCTTTTTTATTATTATTATTATTATTTCTTTAGAGGACATTGATTTTATTTTTCAGCATATTTTTTTCTTTTCCTTTGCAGCAACTCTAAAGAGTGCATATCCTTCAAAACAACTGGCGTGACACAACACCAACAGTGTGCAAGTATGGATTATTAGGACCTTAAATAACTTTCATGTTGTGTTCAGTGATCTGAATTTTCATGCTGCAAATGTAAATGCCATGTTCAATTTTATTTTCTGCTGCTATAATGCAAGTATGAATATTGCCATTTTCTGTAAACCCAAAAAGATCCGGCAAGACAACACTGCTCATGGGCTAGACAGTGATGGCAGTGTTTCAGCTTCCATTAAACAAATGGGAAAAGACTTAAAAAATTTAACACAAAGTTGAATATTTCATAGTGACTTTGCTAAATGGGACTGGTCTGTCTCTTCCACAGAGCTGTACAGAAAGTGACCTCTTGTGGTACGCGGAGACGTGCTGCGTCAGATGTCTGTCTGCAGGTGTGCAGGGACTTCCGCACCACAGCACTTCTCAGGCAAAGCTTTTCTCAGCCACCTGAGACAGGAGAGTGCATCCTTAAATATCTGAAACACAGACCTCATCATCATAAAGAGAATGGAGAAGCGCTGCTGCTTCTCAGCACCTGGCCTTGTTTACATACATAAGGAGATCTTCAGATATCCTTCCATCCCTAGACCTTGAGAAGCTGAGATGGATCTTACCTGTGCATGGGTTTAGATATAAGATGAGAAAATGAACAAATAACAACTTTTTGATTTGTTCCATTTCCATGACAAAAAGTATAAAATAAAATAAAAACAGCCACTGTGCTACTTCTTAATTTCTTCCTGCCATTGGGTGACATGAACGGTTTGATGCCCAGATCTCTGATGAAATGAGCTCTTCTGGTACTTTGTGGGTGTCTGACAAGCAAAGGGATTTGCTGTGGATTGCAGGTATGTAGGGGCTGGCAGCACATGATGTGCTTTGCCTAGCGCTGGGGAAGACAAATAATTGCAATGAGAGGAGTCAGAGCTGCAGAGGCACCAGTACACTCAGTCTGCCAAATGGAGGGTGCCAGTAGTCGATGACACCTGGAAACAGAAATGTTACTTGTTCAGGAAAGCCAGAGGGAGCCCAATGAGGAATAAGGTGATGCTATTCAGCCATGATGCCTCCTGGGCTACTCCACATTATTGAGGACACTAGATCTCTGCTTTGTAAAGCTAAATAGACACAGTAAAGCAGCCTCTGTGACTTGCATCCCATTTTAGTTTCCCTGTGGACTGCACAAGCTCCATCACAAAATAAATAGCCCAGGAAAGATCTGGAAGGTTAACAATGTTTTGAGGATGTTCACATTTTCTCTGTGCACTTTCATATGTATGCAAGCTTGTACTGAAACTGATTCCCTAAAAAAGGGTTTATTGCTAAAATATTCTACATAATATTTGATAAAATTTTATAAAATGCAGCACATAAACCACTGCAGAATGTCTTGTATGATACAAAGCTGTGAAGTGCATCTCATAAAATACTCTGAAACCTGTATCTTGAAGCAGAGGATAGATCAAATGCTGCAGCAAATGAATTTGGATGACACCTGGCTTTCACAGTGATGGGTTTATTATTGGAATCTGCTGTGCTGGTAGAAATGTGAGGAGGGAGGGGAAGGCAGAGGGAAGGGAAGCATGGATTGCCATCTTGTGTGATGAGCCAGCTCCATTCAGGGAATATTTATATACATGCAGGAACAGTGTTACTAGAAATTATTGCCCTCCATGACTCCCAGCACAATCACCATTCTGGGCAAGGAGCAAAGCCACAGAAATCCCTCTCAACTGGCCAAAGCATTTATCAGCTGCCTGGAATGCGGCAAACACTATGTCTGCCTTCCAGCCTCTTGATACATACACGTTTGTCTTGCTGTGTGTAAGATGCCACAAGAAAGAAACTGACTCCAGCTCCTTCCTTGGGGCTATCAGGATGGATAGATGACAACTGTCCTGTGCATAGAGGTGTTTTATTGGAGGGAAGATTTTATTGTATGGGCAAGGTCTGCACTTCACAGCACCACAGATCCTGGTATCTGTCCAACCTCTATAGTCCTCTCTGCTTCCCACAGTAATACTCAGTTCAGTGTTGACAGCCCAGCTCAGAATTCTGTCTATAGGATTACTCTTAGAAGGAACGTACATTCACAGAGTTCTGATTTGTGGTCTTAGAGATGTTATCAACTCCTTAGCCTTACTACCGTATTGCTAGTGGTTCATATGTGATCCCTTACCCTCGGCCATTTTCTAGGCAGAAACGTCAGGTCAAATCTTTTTTTCAATGCCACAAGAAGTCTTTGCTAAAAAACCCCAAACAACCAAGGAAGTCAAATCTCTAGACTGAAGAGGGGTTCCCACCTGTTTTATCCTTCACATGTTTCCCTCCTCTTTTACCACACACACCCTTATCTGCCTTTCTCTGTCCTCTCTTGTCATACAAGTTGTACTCAAAACCAGAGCCCTGCAACCTGGTAGTGCAGCCCTCTTCAGTCACTTGTCCTTTCTCCTTGCCTGGAGAGCAAAAGAGTTAGTGATACAGGGTACTGTACAATGAAATGATGCTGCCACAGATAACTCTGGGAAGAGGTGCATGAATTCTTAACCTTCCTTGTTGTAAAATCCATCTATGGAGTGATGCTTTATTTCCATGGTGTTTTACTAAGCAGATGTCTGCAATGTGTCATCTTACAATGACAGTTACTTCCCTCCCAAGCCACAGACCTTAAAAGAAAACTAACAATTAATTGCATTTTTAACCTGCTTCCAACATAATTTATAGAATAGCTTAGGCTGGAAGGGACCTTAGAGATCATCTAATCCAATTTAGAAACTTAAAACAAAAATGAGAGCTGGTACCATGTGACAGTTGGGTGCTGCGCTCACCAGCTGTGACCAGAACAGGATTAGCCTTAGTCATTAGCCAATATGTCAACAGCACATCATACAACACAGTCTTGGCTAGGGCCTTCATCATGCTCACTCACATAGATGCTGATAAAAGGTGGGTTTGAAATTCTTAGGCTGATATTCTTCTGGTAAACAACCTTCTTGTCCCTCATTCTGTGAACTGATTTGGATTCCTACTTTCCTACCTACATTAAAGCTGTTTATTTCACTCACAATGTTGTTAGATAAAATTTTATGTTATTTATTTGGGCTTTATAAAAATATTTCCTCCTGTTCTAACACATCCGTTTCCTTCTAATACTCTAGCTGTTAAGAGATGAAGTCTGGCCTCAGAAAGCAATAAAAGAGGAGTATACTTGGAGTAAACATCATGCAGAACATCCTCCATTCCTAGTGAGATCCCTCATGCTTTTGCCAATTCATCTGCTTTGTCCTGATACAGTTTCTGTCAAACAAATACAGGAACAGCTCTTGAGTTGGAGATGATGGTGTTTTGGATAAAACCTTTCAAGTCTTACTTCCCCTTGTGCAAAGTAGGGGCAATGCACGTGCTAACACCAATCCAGCCCCCCACAGCACACAGGAATAGGGACCATACACTGGGACAGCGCACTATTTGTGTCTTCAAGATAGCCTTCAGTGGGGATTTCTTTATCTATCCCTACAGCTACAGAAACCAGAACACTCATCTTGGGCTGAAGCTACTCATGGGAGAAGGTTAGATGGTCCTGACACCCTATTTGTCTGGTGATTTCTTTAGTGATGCAAGCAGTGAGACTTCACTGTGTAACTTCAAAACTCTATCTTACAATGAAGTTGAATGAAGCACACATTTTTTGTGCCAAAAGACACATTCAGCAAATGTACTGCAAAGCTGTTGTGTGTCCATGCACCTACAGAGTAGGTCTCAGAGAGGATTTTGTTGACTATTCCCCAGACTTGGAGAGATATGCATGTGGTAACTTTGGCTGAGCAAAAAATGAACACGTAGCAGAAAACTACAAGGACCTTTACAGAAATGGCTGGGGTTTTGTGTTTTCTTTTGTTTTGTTTTTTCTATTTCACAACATATAGCAATTAAATAGTCTCATCTTGTTAGTCTTATCTCGATAATAAATAATCTATAATATTAATCTGTAATATTTTTACTTTGTATGATGCTGTCCTCTTAAACCTTCATTGCAATATGACACAGACATTCAGGAACACACAAACCTAAGTTTACTAAGTTTACTTCCCTTATGAGGAAAGGCTGAAGGAGCTGGGTCTCTTCAGCTTGGAAAAGAGGAGAGTGAGGGGTGACCTCATTAATATTTATAAATATATAAAGCATGAGTGTCAGGAGGATGGAGCCAGGCTCTTTTCAGTGATGTCCAGTGATAGGACAAGGGGCAGTGGATCTAAACTGGAACACAGGAGGTTCCACAAAAACATTAGGAAAAACTTTTTTACTGTGAGGGTGATGGAGCAGTGGAACAGGCTGCCCAGAGAAGTTGTGGAGTCTCCTTCTCTGGAGACTTTCAAAACCTACCTGGACACATTCCTGTGTAACCTACTCTAGGTGATCCTGCTCTAGCAGGGGGTTTGGTCTGGATGATCTCTCGAGGTCCCTTCCAAGCCTAACATTCTGTGATTCTGCAAATTCCTAATCTCAACCTTTGTGAGGTTTTTCACCTTCTTCTTTCTCTGGAATATCATCATCTCTAGTATTTGTCCTAGGCAAACCCTCCAGGACTTCACATTATCCCTGCTGGCACTCTGAGAGTCAGACTGACTGACATTCCCAACTGCTTTCTGAATCACAGCCCTTGCACAGGCAGGATTAAAAGGTTGTCTGGTTATTTCTTCTTGCACTCATCATACTTCGACAGAAAAGATCTTTGGCATTTTGGTCTGCAAAATACCTTTTGTGGATTTTGCTGTCTTTCTTCAGTGGTTGGCAGGAGTGGCTTTTGAAGCCTAAAGGACTCATGCTGACTTTGCTTGGCTTCCTGTCACTGTAGTGCTGAACCCATTTTTGGCTCTTGATTTGCATGGATGCAGCCAAAGTGGCTTTAAGGAAAAAAATGCAAACCAATGTTTTCTAACTTGCCTTTTTTTTACAGTTTATAAATTCTGTTAGCAAGGTAATGGTATGAATGTAATCCATGTAGATACCTGTATGAGACATGACCTAGGATGACATTTTGACTAAGCAGATAAAGCGATGCCAATGTCATACATTAAATGGATTAACCTCTGGTGGATCTCAGGATTAAAACTAGGAACCTTTGTTAAATGGGCCTATTCCTATGGAAATTACTGAGTTCTTTACTGTTAAAAGTGTCAGAAGTGGATAAGTGTCTGAACGTTACACCATAGGTCAATAGCAATTACATTTTAAGTAAAGGATTTAGGGAAATCCTAAACCTTGCATTATGGAGAAGTTAAGACTAGATAACAGAGTGGTCTCCTCTGGCCTTCAGATCTGTTAGTCTTACACTGTACAGAGAGCCTTGCTGATACTCAGCTTCACTGAAATCTGTGCAAACCTTGTATTGATTTCAGTGGGTCATGGATTGATTTCTAACATCTGGTTTATGTTATTTAGACTGTAAACTCTCTGAAGCACTGGGCTTTAAGCATCTTCTTTCACAGCATGCTGAGTACAATAGGTTGTCAGCCAACAGTCAGTGATGTCCTTGTGTTTGCTTTGTTTTTACAGTTAGTGAGAGCTTCATCAAGATAAGATTATTTTAGCTTGATACTACTGCATTATAAATCCAGATTCACATTTTAGGTAACAAAATTTGCAGATTGGTCAAATCTATATATTAAAAGACACATTTTTTGCATTGGCTATTTCTCTGCAGCTTTAAAATTGCAACCCAGCGTTACTGCCCAGCTTTAACTGCACATATATGAAGCGATGTCTTGTGCTTTGAACTATGATTTTACACTGCCAATTTCACTGTCTGGAAAGTTCATATTTTTCCCCAATTTTTTTTTGTAGCTGTCATATGGTAGGTCTCTTCTCTTATGAATTGTGCTTGCATACAGTCATCTCTGTGCTGCACTAATTTTCTGCTGTTTTGTTTTTAGTTTACGTCTTTCCTTTCACTGTAGCCTCTCTCACTCTACTTAAAATCCTGATTTGCAAAGAATGTATGTATCAGCACTAGCTGCATTTTCTCATTATAGGCTCTGGACTACAGCCTGTCTTGATTGTTGTAGGATTCATTTATTTCTCTGTGCTGTATTTCTGAGACATTGATGTTTCTCTGTATATGGATAAAAATTAAGTATAACTATTGATATAGAAAAATAAAACAGTGCATATATATGTGTGTGCACTAGTTATTGCTGCATCTGAATAATTAATAAAATATGAACTATAAACCCATGTTTCTCTGGAGAAAGACACTCCCCCTTCTTCCAGAGAAGAAAGCATGGAAAAACAGAGCCCTTTAAAGCACTTGGCCACTCTGCCACTTCTGTCACAAATTAGTCACGCATGAGATGTCAAGCTGTGACAGTTCTGTGACAGTGGTCCACACTTAAAACAAGTTTGAAATATCAAGGATTTGAGAAGTCTTGCTGAAGTTGGGGAGTGTAACTACATATCTGAAACTGTCTATGTGGTTCCTTGGTCCATACTGGCCTGAAGGTGTATTTGCACCATGGTGATTGTTTTTTGTCATAGACAAACTCTTTGTAGTTCCTTCGGTGTCTCAAAGAAGCATGCTCTCTGCAGCGGACAGCAAGAATTTGCTCTGACTTTTTCCATTTGAAGTTACCACTGCTGCACCCTACCAGTGAAGCCCAGCAGCAGAGCAAGTGGGTATTGGTTGCTAGGATGTGGGGACCTGATTTGGACAACCTTTCATGACACCTTGTTAAAGTACCCGAGGCTTGTCTACAACACTGTTTGCTCCATTTTAAGCACCAAGACTGTTTATATATCTGTAAGACAGCTCTAAAACTTCCCACTGCAGAGAAGGCCAGAGATGTTAGGCTTCCTCACCTGTCTTCCCTATCACACACTGCAAGGAAACCTTTGCCTGGGGCTCATATTTTTATATCCATTTGTGACTCTGCAGTCCTCCTTCTGCAGCAGGAAAAGAAAACCTGTCCGAACACAATTTTAGTCACTTTGTACACTCTAGATTTATTAAAATATTTATTCTTTCAATTTTTTAATCAGTTTAGCTTTCTTACTGAGAGTGAAGTCCTTTCCCCACTCCCCGAATCCCAAAGTCTGCGTAGACTGCCTCATATTTTACAGTGACTTAACTGATGCTTTATAGAACCTTTCCCTCAAAATATGCAAGATACAATGTGTGGGAGCACAAACCACCTTGTAAGAGACACAAATTAAATAAAATTGCCAATTCACATGTAATGAATGCATGCAAGTCCGGTAGCTTTGCACTTCTTTCTTCCAGAATTGGAAGAAGTTATGCAAGCTTAAAATAGAAAACAATCAGTTTATGCAAAATATCTCTTAGGCTGTCCAAGGAAATCTTAAAATTCTCCTCATGCTGAAGTCAACTCACCATTTAAAATACAGTACTTCATAATAATAAAACATAAAGAAATATGGGCAAATGAGATATTTAATAGACCAGCAATTGTATTTTAATTAGGCTGTGCATTTATAAAATGACATAAAATAATCTCCAGTGAACAATTAATTTTTAAAAGGGATATTTATTTGAAATAACTGAAGTTTTTTAGAAAACTGTTACTATGGGAGGAAATCTTACTGTGAGGTTCTTTTACTCTTAATCCCATTCTTTCAAATAATGCAGCAAGTGGAGCTTCAAATGCTTCACTTGTGATAGAAAATCACCTACCATTTTGCCCAGAGAAAATGTTTATTATACACCATCACTGGTGGTTCAGGCAAGAAGGCTCTGGTGCAAGTGCCAGGGTGCTGGGGGAGGATGGGCTTAGCAGACAGCACTGGACTTAGACCCCTGATCCACTCTGCGCTAAGATTCAGCAGCGTTAGACCAAGACACCCATCCAATTTTGTGGCTGTACTTGGCTGTGCCACAGATTAAGTATCCCTGCTGATGCCTGTGGGACCACTCACAGGTCAGAGCCTGGCTGATTTGAGCAACAGGACTCAAGGAGGGTCTGCTCAGGTATGACACCCATCTAGATGAAGTGTGAGAATGTGCCTCTATTTCCCCCAGGTATGCAGAAGTACACAAGAGGGTGTTTAGGCTGGCTTACTCCATAGGCATCCCTTGTGTATAAGGGCACTATTTGAGACACCTGGCTTTGCTCACCTACCCACCTGCTACATGATGAGATGTGGTGTTTGTAGGTTGCTAACCCGGGAGACCAGCCTACTGAGATCATCCACCACACTGAAGAAATACACAAGCTTTGAGATGCCATTGGCATCTTAACACTACATAGCACTGCTCCATCCTAAATTAGCTGCTTCCTGGATACATTCTGCAAACTGTGCTGAGCAGTGACATTACCTATAATATTCAGCTGTCTCTAAAACAGCAATGCCATCCATGCAGTCCACCACTCATTCCTTCCTGTCATGAATACCAGCAAGAGATGGTACACGTGGATGCAGACTACTCCCCTGATGCTCATCCTAGTCCTGGGCAGAGGATATAGCTGGGGCTGTACTTCTCTGTTTGTGCTGATCTGGCTGGGATAGAGCTAATTTTCTTCAGAGCAGCTGGTATGGAGCTGTGTTTTGGATTTGTGAAGAAAACAGTGTTGATAACACGGGGATGTTTTCATTATTGCTGAGCAGTGCTCACAGAGCATCAAGGCCTTTTCTGCTCCTCACCCCACCAGCAAGTAGGCTGGGGGTGTATAAAAAGCTGCAAGGGGACACAGCCAACTGACCAGGGGGATATTCCATACCATATGACATCATGTTTAGGAAGAAGAAGGAAGCAGAGGACATTTGGAGTTACTACAGTCATCTTCCCAAGTAATCATTACATGTGATGGAGCCCTGCTTTCCTGGAGATGGCTGAACACCTGCCTGCTAATGGGAAGTAGTGAATGAATTCCTTGTTTTGCTTTGCTTGCATGTGAGGCTTTTGCTTTACCTATTAAACTCTTTATCTTCGGTTTTCTCACAGGTTTTCTCACTTTTACTCTCCCAATTCTCTCCCCCATCCTGAAGTAGCTGGGGGGGAATGAGTGAGTGGCTGAGTGGTGCTTAGTTGCTGGCTGGAGTTAAATCATGACAGTCTTTTTTGGCACCCAATGAGGGGCTTGAAAGGTTTGAGATAACAACAGATTTGCCTGGAAATGTGCTAGACTGAATGTGTAACTGTTACTGTTAGTTGGCAGGCTCCTGTGCTTGCCATGGGGCTTACTTGCCTTCCTGAATATGAGAGTCTAGTGCTTGTTTGTGGCTGCTTTTTGATTTTGCTGCTCACGGTCCTGCTGCACTGCTGATCATCTTACTCTGATGTGCCTGGGAACATTATGATAACAGCAATCATCGTGTGCCTGGGCTGGCAGAAGGCCAGGGTATCGCTGCTGTACTGGGCAGGATGGAACTCCAGTGTGAGCTCAAGGCAAAGGGACTGTGACCTGTGGATGAGTCCACACGTGAGCAGGACACCCCAAAGCATCTGTAGCCACGAAAAAGTCCACACCAGAGCAGGTACATTTCGAAGTGCCTGTGGCCATGGTTATGTCTGTGCCACTTCACAAGGGACTGTGGCCCAAGGGTAAGTCTACGCTGGAGAAGGTACACCTTGAATCATCTGTAGCTGTGGATAAGTCCATGGTGTAGCATGAGGTCATGCTGGAGCACCTCAGACTGGCCATGTCTAAGCCCATGACAGAGCGGGTACATCCCTGGAGGGACTACAGCCATGGGTAAGGTCATGCTGACACAAGATTACTTCGGAAGGGTCTGTGGCTGTGGATAAGTCCATGCTGGAGAAGATGTATCTCTGAAGGCATTGTGGCCCATGGATAAGGCCATGCTGGAACAGGTACACCTCAAAGTGACTGTGGCTATGGATAAAGTCTATGCCACAGCAGCTATACCCCTGAACCACGACACTACTCCACCCTCTAGTGCTGCACTGTGGCATAGTTAAAGTAGCAGCAGGCAGTGGGACTGCCCCTTTCTTGACCTTCCGTCACCTTGCACCCATGTGTTTCTCCAAATAACAGCTTCACTTGTGCACAAATCAGACTAAGGTGATACAAACAGAAGGACATTGCAGCATCAAAGACACTGTTGTAATCACCATCAAATACAGCAGAAGTACCAAAAATACATCAGAGTCTATTAAAACTGAATACATTTACACTTTATTTTATGGTGCAGAAGGATCTGATGCCATGTGGTATCCATTCTTCACTCCCATAAGACCATGACAATCTTGCTAATGCTACAGTTAGGTAGAAGAAGGTTGCAAGATCTTGTGGGTATCCGGAAGCATGGTCTTTTGGGGGGTAGGCTGGAGAAATGGCCCTTTACCAATCCCCTTTAACTGACAATTTTTCTGTAGATCCTTAAATGGTTTTCTTTTTCTGCCCAATCACAGGAATGTGACTTCAAAACCACTATGCTCAAGAGGAATGTTCTTTGCTTGCTTTCTGTTTTGGGAGGAGAGAACAGAAAGCTTTGGTGCTTATTGTTTTCTACAGGTATAATTTAATAACAGAAGCCTGAAAAAGGAAATTATGTGAAAGACTTCAAAGACTGTGGTTGACTGGCAGTGAAATTCAAAATACAGTGAGAATTTTCTAGTGTCTAGTGCCTAAAAAATACGATTAGATGGAGAGACAAAGTCATTGCAAGTGAGAATAGCAGGAATCCCAAAGCTGATCTCTGCAACACTGTGTCATGAAACAGTGCAAGGGAATTGCAGGTGTTCGAGCCCCAAAAACGGAGCTGTGAGAAACAACTCTGATTCCAACCAGGCTGGAGCTTTTTCCACCTTTGTGCATTCTCCATCTGATTTCCTACATCTCTCACTATGTTTCCTTTTCACTTTTCTGTTGCTTGTTCTTCTCACAAATTCTTGCCTTCTAGATTCCCTACTGCCCTTTTCCTTTTAATCCTCCCTCCTTTTAGGTCCCATATAAGAAATGAGAGAGTGGGTGACTATCTATCTAAAGGAGACAGAAAATATTTTAGAAAGTGCTGTATGAGGTTTAACTCAGATCAAACATGTTTATCAACCCAAAGTAACACAAATTCATCTTACATGAATTTATATACATGCGCATTGTTTGCATGAAACGTGGGTGCAGGACTGAGATCTGCACATCATTGAACTAGCCAGAAAAGAACATTTTCACTCTTTGATAGGCTGATGATTCGCTAATAATTTTGTTAAGCACAAGGTCCCCTCATTAACAAGTTCTAATGACTGGTGACACAAGGGAGGATTGCTTGAAGGCCAGGACCAGTTGTAGTCACAAAAGCTGTGATGCTGCTGCCATCTGAGGTTTTCTTCTGGAAATACAATCGTTCTGTGGAAGGCATTGTCTAAAAATGGGAGTGTAGATGGAAAAGGGACCCAGAGGCTCGTTAGTGCCAGAACAGTCTCACCAATGCAAGAAGAAATTGTACTCATGGGCAGCCCCAAGCTGACACCTTTTCCAATCTGCACAAGAGCTGTATAAGCTGTTCTCAGCACACGCTGCTGCCAGCAAAGGCAGTTCTGCCTTCCTCGCTGCCCTCACCAGCCTGAGCACAAGCCTCTTTGCCTTGTAGTGGCACCAGTGCTTTTGCAGCCTCCAGCTGAGACAGATATGAGAAACAATAAACAACACCCAGATCTGGGTTCCCCAATACCACACCTGTATCTGGGTCCCCCAATATAAGAAGTTATCAATGAACTGCAATATGTTTAGCAGAGGGCCACCACAGTTGTCAGGCCTGGAGCACTTGCCTCATGAGAAGAGGCTGGGAGACCAGGGCTTCTTCATTCTGGGAAAGAGGTGGTTTCAAGGGGACCTTATAGAAGCTTTCTGGTACCTATGAAGAGGTTATCAAGAAGACAGAGGCAGGCTTTTCCCTGCAGTGTACAGTGAAAGGACAAGAGACAAGGGGCAAAACTTGAAAGAAGAGGTTCAGACTGACTATACGGAACAACTTTTTCACCATGAGGATAGTCAGGCAAGGCTACAGGTTAGCCAGATAGGTTGCACAGTTGCCATTCTTGGGAGGTTTTCGAAACCAGTCTAGACAATGCCCTGAACAACCTGGTCTGATCTCACAGCTGAGCCTGCTTTGAACAGGAGGTAGGACTAGAAACCTTTTGAGGTTCTGAATTGCCCTGTGACCCTATGATTCTTAAGCCAGCTGTGTCTTCATATATATTTTCATATATCTTTGTGTGTGATCTGTTTCAACTTTATATGCAAAGTTATTTTCATCTGCTTCTACCTTGACCAAACTTAAAGATTGCAAAGTAACCAGCTAAAGTGAAGACATTCCATCATTATCATACTGGCAATCTTTTAAGACAGAATACTGGAAAACTCTTGCATAGGCTGAGGTCCACACGTGCTGATCCAGAGAATCTACAGCATGACTGGGAGCTCTTCCCACTTCAAACACTGACATCTGTGTCGAACAGTGCGTTAGCAATACTGGTGCCTGAATCCAGATAGCCCTGATATAGCACGTGGCAGAGAGAGTTGGGGAAAGTGAATGGGGTTTTTGAAAAGACTGATAAAAATCTAAAAAATTATATTGAATTACATATATACATATATTACATATCAATATATTGATCGTCTTCCCATATTCATTGTTGATGAATTCTAGCCCAGTTTTTACATTCATATAACCAAGAATAGCCATAAAGATTTAACCATGGTTGAAATTGCAAAATTCTGCCTCTTGTTTTACAGTGGATCTTCTGCAGGTGCACCACGACTACCACTCACAGATTCACTGAGCTCAACAAGAATTTGCGGAGAATCAAGGTTTCATCTATACAGTATTTAGGGGACTGAGAACCCACAGTCACTGCAAGGGTCCAGGGTTCCAGGACCCATGGTGAACCCTCATAGGTGTGGCACACCAGTGCCAATCTCATAGACCCAGAAAGGCAACAAGGCAGACTGGAGAGGCACCCAGGTGCATCCACTAGCCCCACTGCCAGACATGTTTTTGGTGGCATGACAAATCTGAGTCCAAGCTGGAAAGTCAGTCTGCAAGTCAGGGTCTGGGTTATCAGGGTCCACAGCCAGGCAGGGCTAGGACAGGACTGGGGACAGGATCACCTACACCATAGTTGGATCAGGGACTGAAATGCAGAACCAAGTCACCTGAATGCCTTTTATTCTACTAAGAGCTCTTCACAAAAATAGGCAATGGGGCAACACTAAGCAAATTATTTATTATCCGAAGATCTGAAAACCAACAAGTTTGGACCAAATGAAGCAGTTATACTCTACAGAGCGATTGTTTTCTCAATACATCTCATGCCATGCTAGTTCCTAGTGCTCTGTCTGCATGTGCATACTATACAGCATGTATGAAAATGTCATTTCTATGACATACTTTGCTATTCTAACACATATAACAGGGCAGACCTGGACAGTGCGCAGAGCTTCAGCTATTCATATTAATATATTCAGACAAGTTTGCCAGGATAGTAAGAGACTGTCAAAATAAAAACAGAGGCACCATAACTAAATATGTGTTCTGTGTAATACAAAAATTCCAATTCAAAATGCACAACAGTAAATGGAAAACTTAAAAAACCAGACCATATGGTAATTTGGTACCCTTCTGCTTCCTAGTGTGGACTGGATATTCACTGTATGACTTTGATATAAAATCTCCTCTCCTATACACCCCTCCACCCGAATGGTCTAATTTGTTTTTCTTCATTAAATGCCATTAAATGAGTTTTGTCATAAAAAGTAAGAAATAACCTTGCAACATTTTCAGCGGGGCTGAAGTTCATATTGCTCCTTTTCAGTACAAATTATGACAATATTGCTGAAAAAGTACAAATATATTTACAACACCAAGTCTCTCAACACCTTTTTCTTACTTTTAGAAAAAAATAAATACTTAGAACAGACGTTGAAGAGGCTGGGTTAGTATGAACACAATGAGTAATGGAGAGTGTTTTACATTGAGTTGTACTGGAGGCTTTCAAAGCCCATTTAATCTTAAGAAAAATCTATTGTTATTGCAGGTTTCAGTTATTGGCAACAAAGGTTTCTCAACTAATGTTGACAGGGTAAATCCATTTTCAGTGTAGTCATAAAAGGATTGACAGAGACATGGGAGATTATGCTCCATCACACATCTTGAAAGGGTGCTGAAAATGCTTTTGTTCTGTACATGTCAGGATCAAAGAATTTTTTGCCTCTTTCCCCCCTGCTGCTTTTCTTACATCACAGTGATTAGGATAAATGATCTCCTGTTTGACCCTCTTCAATGCCTGCAGTGCTAAACCCAGTGTGTAAGATAACACAGGTGCTACACAAACCCCAGTTTGGCAAAGCACTTATGTGCATATTTTGAGACCAGATTAAAGGTATGTTTAAAAAGAAATAGTTCTTAATGGCACTGGTGAACTGAAGCCTTAACAGACTTTCCTGGTCATCGCTCAAGGAAACCATGACTTAATGTAAATCTGTGGAGAACAGCTCTTCCTCCAAGCCAAACGCCAGTAACACAGCCGTATTGCCCAGCACGGACTGGAGTCCCTGGGCTCTGTACACCCAGGTATTGCTCCACAAGGGCCTCTGCTCAATCACAAATAAGTGTTCCTCCTTTCTCCACCTTCCAAGTTTCTTCAGGAGCGTCATTTGGTGCTATCTACCAAGAACTAGCTTAACGTGGATATTGACCAGGGTAGAATGAACATAATAACCCTGGTATGCCATGGTATGGCAAGATGTGCAGAGCACTGTGTAGCCAGACATGGAAGCAGAATATCCCAAACACAAATCCAGATTAAATTCTCAAACCAAAAATACTCTCCAGCAAACACTTTTTCTTTGTGAATATATTTTAATGTAATCAACAATAGGATACTTTGTATAGTATAAGCAAATATTTTTATAAAGTCTGACACAAAATGGAATTGCCAGTATTTATTTGCAAATTAAGATTTCCACATGATCTTTTTTTCCTTAATATAACACAGAACTGCCCATTCTCTGAGAAATATCCATCTACTTCAAGTAAGCTTGGATGAAGAAGCCTAGGCATACGGCAGCTTTTGAATTCTTGACAGTTCAGTAAAAAGAAAAGGACCAGTATTTTATATGTGCCACTGTGGTCTCAGGAAAATCACTTTCAGAGACAATAGTTATGAGCACAGAAAGGCATTAAATGAAGTAAAGAGTCAACTTAGGTAAATGTGCTATGAATTTGAATGTAACATTGGCTGATAATACAGAAAAAATAAGACTATAAATGAAAGCTTAACTTCAAATATAATACCTCTGAACTTTATATATACTGTTCCAACTGCAAATTGTTTTTTTTACCATAAATAAATGTTTGGGGGGTAAAGCATGTAAGATTTGCTGGCAAAGATGCATGGCCAGAGCTATAAATATGTGGGAAAATCTAATAGTTCAAATTTACTCCAAAGGTCATCTGGAGTATAAATGTATTCTCAGAAAAATTATGCAGAAATTTTATCATTTTCTTCTTCACATGGGCTGAGATTGCAGGAAATAAGTAAGTCCTCACAAAATATAATGACAGGAAGAGAAAAATGCCTGTGTTGTGACTGAATCCAGTTTCTTCTAACAAATTATTATGTGTTCTGTGACATAAATTCCAACCATTAACCACTTCCATAGGCATAAAGCCAGAAGAATAGCACTGTTAAGACTGGTTTCAGCTAACCCCTGGAATATTTTACTTTTGAAAAGGTTGTATTTTCTTGACAAAGGAGGTTTCCATGCAGTTTGGCAAAAAGTTAATGTGAAAAGGAAAGGCTAAAACATAAAATCAACTCACAACTGCAAAGCTTCAATTTCTGAATTAAAGAGCTTTCACCATTGCTTCATATGTTTTGCCTGTATATTAACCAGGAAACATATATAATCAATATGTGATTTATAGTGGACAGATGTTCTTAAGACTTGTCAATGTGGGATGCAACTCCTCTATCATAAAGGGAAAATGCAAAGTCCTTTACCTTGCTTACATCCAATACTCAGGCCACAGGGGAATGTGTGAGAAGTGCTGTGTTTGCCAGAATAAAAGGTAGGAAGAAACATATGCCAGGGAGGATGCAAAAGACTTTCCCTTTTCCTTTGCTTGCAGACAGGCACAAGGTCCCAGAAGCGCTCTTGTGTTGGGAGTGTTTCCAGAACAGCTGTAAGAGACTCAGTTCACACTCTTGTCCATAATGAATGGGAATAAGCTACACTTTGTGGGAGTGCATATATGCTAATTAGTTCATTTTCTTCTGCAATTATCTTTTAATTAAACAATCTTTAACAGAATACAGACTGAGAGCAAGCCCCCCCCCCAAAACAAGCACGCAAAAACCCTGTGCCTCTTCAGCTTCAATGGCAGGGAGATTGGATTCTCTGTCACCACTGTAAAATTGCAGGACAACACTATGTAACAAAACCAAGAAAACAATCGCATTATTTCCATATGTACATAAATTAAATAAAATGATGTGCAGATACTTTCTATCATGTCTGATGTCTCAATACCACTAGCCAATCAGTTATTTGTAACATTCATGATATCAAAAGGCAAGTTAATTTTCCCTTCTTTTGTTCTATACTAAACATCTGTCCTGGGAAGTGGAACTTCAAGTCATTTAGTTAAATTTTTCCTACTATTAAAACCACCCATCAGCCTTCAAAAACCCACAGCAAAATAAACACAGATAAAATTAACTCTTGAAAGACTCTGATTACATACAGCACCACCTGCCTAGCCTGCTAGCTCAAAGGGGTGGCCACTACCCTCACCCAAAGACTGCACATACACACAGTGGATGGAATATGATGGCACGTCTCTACTGATTCCTGCTTATTTATCTTGGCTCCCATCAGAACAGAGTACATTCAAAGTCTCCTTACTCTTTTGCATATAGCACTGAAGATACCTCAATTTTCAGAAAACCTGTATTATTTAATGTTGCACTGCTCGTGGTGTTTCTTTTCAGCAAGACCTGCAGGAAACCTGTTATTATTTAAAGCATACTGAAATCAAACCTCAGCATGACCGGGAAGTTTCAAACAGTAGAGCCGAAACACACTGAAATACTCATTGTTTCCAAGGTGTTCAGGCTGCTCCTGAACATACTATGAATTATAAGCAAGATCAGTCTCTGGGTTTCTGTACTATTTAGTACTGGCAAGTAAAGAAAAGTAGAAAAAAAATATACCATTCCTGAATGGAATTGTGAAAAAAAAAAATGCTTTGGACATCAAGAAGGGGTACACGTTATTAAAATATGCAACTGCCAATATTAAAGCAAGATTCAGTCTTATTTTAAAGTAATTTCTGTTACTTATATTCACATTTTTTCTGCACACTTTGCACTACATTGCTATAGCCCACTGTTAGACCCAGTCTGGCATTTCCATGTGGGATCTTAGAAATTTCACAGGTAATAATAGTCTTAAAGCTAGTGTAGATCAAATCACTGCCAGAGACAAGAGAATATCTCAGCAATATCTTCAGCACCAATCCATTCTTTGGAGTCTCTTGCTTATCCATGTGCAGCACACAATGCCTAAGAAAAGTAGGACTGTTTCAGCTGGGAAGACAAGGAAACTGCACAAGATGTTACTAAGACAGCAATCTTATTTTCATGCAGCAGAATTATTGCTACCCTACATATGCTTAAAAAAATTAATAGCATATTTTTTTTATTCTTTGTGGACTTCAAAGAACTTTTCCTCTCTGACCAGCAGGTTTTCACTGAAGTTTCCTGTTGTATTTCTGATGATTTTTAAGTTGATATGGGGGTGCGAGGTTTTTCATAGAAAGCTGAGCATTCCTTATTAATCATTTGTATAATTCTAACAGCTTTGTCATTCTTTTCTGCTTTTTGTCAGCAATACTACATTCACATCACTGCTGTGCCCACAGAATTAAAATTAATACTTGAAAAGGGAGGGGTACAAGGGTTTGCTGTTCCTTTTTTATGTTGCCAGAGGTACAGTGGATGATTTTATGTCCTTCCGGTGTTGATCCATGATAACTTACAAAGACTTTTATTAGCCTACATTTTCATCTGTGTCACAAGAGTGATGTTGCTGTTGGTAATGGCCTTATCAGGAAAGCAAATTTCCTATTATTATTCTATTTTTTTTTCCAATATAAAATGTATGTAATTTCTAAAATGTTAATTTAAAAACTGTTTATGTTATACATATTTTGATACAAAAAAATAATTTTCTCTATTTTGTCAGAAACCTGATTGGATTTTTATTAATCAAGAGCTTTTCATGTAAAATACATTTCTGTCACAGAAAAACACAGTTCTGGTGTTAATCTTAACTAATTAAAGTAGAAGCTTTATCCTCTATTATCAGGACAGAGGTATCAGTGGGATGGGACACAGAGGTACAAATCTCATGCTCAGGCTCACATACCCTAAGAGATGAAGCTACAATTTCACAGGCAAAATAAAATGCCTATGCTAAAGTTAGACTGTATTTAGAAATACCATCAATGATACCATAAATGGTATCTACATGTTGCTAGATTGTTGATGAATTAAAGCATCTATAAAATTACAAAAATGTAGCAGTTTTCTATTTGCTTTCAATTCTTTGCAGAAGTAACAACCTTCACAGATACAGAATGACAGTAAGCCTGTGGAGAAAAAAAATCTGCATTTGCATTCTGAGAACTCAAAGGCACTTAACATGAGTTTTGTAATTTATTGCCATCATGGGAAGCATAACTTTCAGGAAAGCATGTGAGCTTCTCAAACTATATTCCCAGCATCAACCTATTTACAGAAAGAATTTCAATGAGAATTATAATTATAATGTGGGCCTGACAAAATTCATCTTTTCCCACATTGGTGCTGCTAGAATCTGTCAGTCAAAATATATTTAAGTATTTTTTTTACTTTAATGATGAGATTCAAGGATGCATTCTACACTAATTGTTTCCTAAAAGGAAGAGAAAGAAACCACTGAATTCTATTTATTTTTGTCAGTGCATCATTAGAATTTCATAGCTTACCTTAGTGTATTAATTTCTCTACAAAATTCAGCACAGCACAGCCAATTATAAACATGAGTTTGCATATGTTGCAAATTGGTCTCTGGAAAACTCTTGTCTACAAGCAGATGGATCATCTTACCCACCATGCCAACAGTTCCCCCAAACAGAAGATACACATGCCTGAAGCTCTGCTTCTACACATTTCTCTGAAAAAAAGCTACAGAATACCTGAGGTGGTTTATGCAGGTACTGTATTTCCAGAGCCTCTAGCAGACACATCAGCATTCCCTCATATTGTCCTAAAATGCTTCATCGTTTCACTAGGACAGAATCATAGGTCTGCCATGGTCTGCAGGTAATTAGCAGTCAGGAGTCAGCCAGGGCAGCCAGTCCAAGCTGTCTACAGGTATATCCCAGACCATAAACCTCACGCTCAGTATAAATGGGGAAGTTTGCGGAGGACAGAGGGTCTCCTGCCTGGGCTTCTCCTTTGGCTTCTCCTAACCCTGATACTATTCCTGCTCCTGAGAACTGCCTTCCCATTTATTGTGACCGCTGTACATTGGCTGGGCTGAGTATAGCTGTGCTTACTCTATACTGGCATTGGTATTCGTCTGGCTGTTTCAGTAAAGCCACTTTCATTTCATCACGTGAGTCTCCTCTCCTTTTCCCAGTCCTCCTTGGCTGGGGAGGGGTCATGGGGTAATAGAGCAACTCCTGTACTTCAGCCCCAGATGCAGGCTAAATGTAGGCAAATGTATTCATATAAACTTAAATTAGATGAATGATGCCCTCTATTTCCTGGAATATAGAATACAAAGAAAGTTTAGGTAATATTTTCCAGCACTGAAAATTTTTCTCCATTTTTTGTATTAGAAACACAAATATCTAACATCTTGAAGACAGAAACTTTTGTTCCCCTTAGCTCTTCAATAAAACCATACCTGTTTGAAAATGTTCAAGATGTGTATTTTAGATGGAGGAGGAGCTCTGCTTAGGATTTCTCCCATCAAAATATCTGAGCAGATTGACACCTTCAGCTGCCTCCTGAGTGCTTACCAAGTGTAACCATAGCAATGCAACCTCTCAGTAACATGTAAATTTCATAGGAAGGTACAAAGAAAAACAACATGATTTTGGAGCAAGTTTAAGGGAGAATTCACCATCCAGGTAGCACCTAACTTCTGTCATTCACTCCAGTCAGGATATAGATGTGGGCATGGCAATTTTCAAAGTATTTTAAGATTATATGTGCATTTCCATCTCTGGGCAAAATTTCTAAGAAGCCCAACACAAAATACCAGCCACAACATGTATTTCTAGGTCTGGGAAAGAAATATTCACACTGTTGGCACCACAGCATGGCTGGGAAACAGCTGGTCCTGCCATATACCTTGACTCACACACTTTTCCACTGGTACCTGGTGTGTACCAGAGCTCCACCCTGCTGCACAGGAAAAGTTACATTATCTGATGCTGTCCCGAGCCTAAACAATTTGAAATAAAAGGACAATTTTTGCTCCAAATAACATTTGAATGTGATATCCACAAAGGAAACAGTTAGGTCAAGTATTAACTAAAACTGTGACTTCTTAATTAGTTTAAGCTGCTGCTGGAATGTAGGCTGCCACACAAAAAAGCAATACCTTCTCCCTGCCACCCACCTCTGTGTGCCCATCACCCTCCTGTGAGCACAAACAGCAGTCCCCACACAAATAAGCTCATACTGATTATGATCTCTAAATTAAGTTATTCAGTACAGAGTTATATGAAAATATGTTGGTCTGTGAAAATTTATCTCTGGAAATGTCCTCTCCTTAAGTTCTTCAGGATAAGCTGCTGCACTTTCCATCAGTATTCCCTTTAACCTAGGTTAACATGCAGTTGTAAACAAATCATTGTATAAAAATCAAACAAGTGAACCAGTTTACAAGTGAGCAAAGTCGTTAAGTCAGTCCCAAGTCCATGCAAACTCTGGTACAGTTACTATGTAATGTTGGTGATCAAAGGCTCTTTTAAGTGGGACTGTAAATCCCACCTTTCCAGGATGACCTTCTAGCTCAAGCAACCTCAAGTACCGCCCTACTCCACACCCTCAAAAAAAGTACACAGATCCTCAAAATAATCTGTGTAGCCATGTGTATTGCAAAGCACTTAAAAACCCCAGCAGTTTAACTCTAAGGTACTCCCAGACCTACCAATAGACATGCCACTCCCTCGCTCAAACACAGGGAGGTCACATGGTAGGCAAGGAAGCCTTCCACATAGAAACTCATCATCGACCTGGGAAACTCAGGGCCTGTCTCCACAGCCCTGGGAGTTAAAGTCCATGCTGTTTGAAGTGAAGACTCTGCTAGTATTTAAGGAATGAACCCAGGGCATGGTAGAGGGAGGACATTTGAGTCTAACTTTTTGGAAAGATATTTGGGTTTTTTTAGAAAAGCTTTCATTTTAAATTTGCTAGAAGAGTTTGTGATGGGTTTGGGGCCTTTTTTTGACTTTTCTTTTTAACGACTTGCATCACAGCCATTTAAAATCTTCATATATACTAGAGCATGGGAGTCTTCAAAATGAGGTCCAGTACTTAAAAAAGTACCTTGGAAGTAATGCTTTGGAAGTCAGCTGACCACTCTCTCCTTGTTATAGTTATTCTTGAAAAAGGAGAAATTAATGTTTCAATATAAAGGGGTAGGTGCCCCAAAACTTAAGGTTATCGGAAGACTCATAAATAACTGATTATGTTAATACTTTAACTGTCACATCTGTCCTTCCCTCACAGAGATGATTAAGCAGAATCCTGCCCCAGCTGTGATTTTTAGTTAAAGGAAAATGGTAGCATCTAAACCACTTCAGACATCATGCTTTAAAGGAATTGCATAACAGTTGTGAACAATTCTGCATTTTGGGCAGGAATCATGAAAGCACTATTAAAAGAGTTCACTTGCAATTACAATTATTTTGTTTGCAAGTATTAATGAATGTATTTGATATTTTAGTAGAAATGTTAGATTTCTAACTAGATTAGATGTCTAGCACCAAGTATTAGATTTAATGAATCAATCACTTTAATGGCTGGCTCATTAAGATATAGAGACAACCACCTTCTAAAATATTTTTAATGCTACTTTTCTCAGGCAAGGATCTCTTAAGCCCACTACTGGATATCTGGGTTAGGATGTAATGCAATGCAGATGTGTTCCAAATGATGCATGCTTACAGAATGGTCAGTAAGATCTCATACATATGACAGTAGGCCACGTTTAGGGATTTACAGTAGAAATTTACCAGTATCACTCAATTTCTTAGCATAACTACCACTGCTACATAATTCTGGCTGCTTTTCTGCATTCTCAGTATCAATCATTTCTGAAACAGGGTTAAAATCAAACACTGCTGTCAAAAATATCTTCCCTTAAGTTAAGTAAGTGTACCTGATCTATAAATTTGATATGGTTGTGTTTTCCTGAAAAAAAAAAAAAAAAAAAAAGACATATAAGGTAGGTCTCAATGTGGGTTTTCCCCTTCCCTTTGTTTAAGTAATTTAGATGGATCACTTGTAGGAGGGAGAGAGATCAAGCATCGCCAATGTCTTAGCAGAGTACCTTTTGCAAGACCAAGACAAGACCTATAGGCTACAGCCCACTCAACCAGCTCATATCCTAAAGTTGGCTGTTATTAACAATAACAATTTGATCCCAAATGGTAGCAAGCAGATAGCCACCATGGAGATTACACATGTGTTGAGTGTATATCCACCTTCTAGTGTGCTCAACTCTTAGGAGAGACATCCTTCTGGAGAAGGCAGTGCTGTGGATCTTTTTATTGAACTGGACAACGTTTTGTAGACATAATGCCACTAATAGCAGCCCTTGTAGGCAAAATCTGCAGAGTTGGTCATGGACTGAAGTACATAAACCATTCTTTTCAAAAGAACAGGGGCTGCTGAGCTGCTTTGTTGCTGCAGAAGTGATGCTTCTGCTTTTTAAGTCACAGCATTAATACATCTCAACCCTAAAAGCACTGGAAAAATCTCACCCTAATTCCACTTCCAAAAAAACCCCACAAAACTGAGTAGTTTTTCGCAGGCAGCAGGGTTTGTCCAAACAACAGCTTCAACAGGGCAAATGGGGATGATGCAGACAAGAGTGCTGAAAAAATGCTGGATTCAACAAAGATGATTATCCAGCCCATAATTTCTACAAAGGTACCACACACCAGTGAATAATATTTCCTAGGCATATCATTCAAAAGCAAGTTTTAAAATGGAATGGGCTCCCCAGATTGGTTGTGGAGTCTCCTTCTCTGGAGATTTTCAAACTCCTCCTGGATGCGTTCCTTTGTGACCTTTGCTAGATTGTATGATCCTGCTCTGGCAGGGGGGTTGGACCTGAAGACCTCCAAGGTCCCTTCCAACCCCTGACATCCTGTGTGTGTGTGAAAAGGAACATCTAGCTAAAAATTAAATAGTGATTATCCAGACCTCTGTCTGACTAATAAACCACTGTTCCTCCTGCAAGTATCTCAGAATGTCAAGATTATACAAGACTCGCTAATGTTCTTAAAAGTGGTATTTAGAAATTAATTAACACTAGGTGTTAAATTAATTCAGGTGAGATCTGTCTTCAACTCTTTTTCCCTTCGCTGGACCAAGTGTGGTATTTAGGGATCTATACTATTCTTTTCTGACTGCTGTTCCAGAAAAATCATCTTGAACCAATGTGTAAGTACTTTGCTGTCTGGAGCCATGAACTATGTTTCTGCCTCATGCAAAATGAGCAGTAACTATTTATCTGGCACATGTATCCCAAGACTTAACGCTGGTCTGCTTTACACAGCTAAATAATAAACCTTGTCAATAAGCAAAGGATTTGCCATTGACCCACTTCTCAAGGAGCCTGCACAAGGCTGCCAACAGTCTTGTTCCATCAGCACCAGAAGAAATCTCTCACATCACTTTTGTCTTCCCTCTGTATTTTTTAATGCTGTGAACCACAAAAAGTGTCTTGAAAGCCACTCAGATGTGGAAAAAAAAGTGAGGGAAGCTAAAGGCTGTGCAATAGGTAGCAGTCTCTCACCGCCCAAAGGGCTTGGGCTTTGGTCCTTGGTGCCCTTGGTATTTTTGCCTGAAAGCAGTCAAAGACACTGAACATCTCAAGTTTCTTTTTCCCGGACCCTGTTCAGGGCACTGCAGGAGTTGCAAGTAGCCTCTGCACATTGGGGTCAACCTGCATGTGATGGCAGCATGAGATGGGGTAACTTGAGGCATGCCTTCTGCCTTATGTAGCCACTCCATATAAAACCTAGGTGGAGGCAGTGTATGAGAGTGAGCTGTGCCCTCCTCTCCTCCCAGATCTCTTAGTACCAGTATGCATCCAGAACAGAGACAGCCATCATCTGTGTGGGTACTTCTGCACTGAAAAAGCTGTCCTAACAGAGACAGGGACTGCATCTCCCTCAATGGAGGTTTGCTGACTTGGTTTTGTGGGTGAATCTACAGCAACAGGCTTGCTCTTTCATGTAAGTAACCAATTCCTTCATGGGTTTTGCCAGCTCCTCCTCCCCATTTTCTGCCCTTGCAACATCCCCATTCCACAAGTGCTGCATTTCCCATATATGCAAGGTGCCATTACTTAAGCATTATCATCCAGTGCCTTTTATAATGCTCTGGGGTGCCCAAGGCATCTGCATGGCTTTACAAATACAACAGGGTTTACAGAAGCTCAGTGCCTTTCTGGAGGAGCAAATGGAATTGAGATTGATACTTCGAGGGCTATAAAATGGCACCAGACATTTATGTTTAGGCATCTGCATGCCACTTCTACTTCCATTGACAGTCAGTGCTGCTTGGGCACTTACTACCCGTGTGTACCTATTTATAGACACCTAAATGCAGTTGTCTTCATCTGGAGCTGGACCCTGCTCTTCAATCTCTGCAGAGTAGACCCAACCAAAAGCTGCAAAGTTATTGCTATTTTAAATGCAGGACGTTTTTTTCCTTTAACAGCATACAGACTGTCATGACACCTGGGAGTTCTTACCAGGATCCAACTGCACCAGACATTCAAATAAGCAAATATGACCTCGGCTTTTCAAAATGCCAGGAAAAAAAAACAAAACACATTACAAAATAAAAAGTATTTATGACAAAATAAGCTCAAAGGTTTAGATAAACTAATTTACATGAGTTCACCTAGGTTTTAGATGACAGAATGACTAGCCATTACAGCTGACTTAGGCTGTCCAGTAAAGACAATTAAAGCACATTGGTATCTGTACAGAAAGAGTAGTGAAGTGTTTCATAAACAGGCTCAATAAGGCACTCCCAAAATTCAAGCAGCTCTTACTGGTAAATTGCAAATGAACAAAATAATAGCAAACTCAAATCAGGGTATGTTTTGATGTTTTGTTCAGAGAAACAAATTTAATAATGCTTCTCCTTCTATTTTACAAGGCAGTGCAGCTATTAAATTGCTTTAGTTTGTAACATTACCTCTATGAAAAAAAAAAAAGGAGAAAAGAAAAGAAAAGAAAAGAAAAGAAAAGAAAAGAAAAGAAAAGAAAAGAGAAAAGAAGAAAAAAGCCTTTCTTCCATAACAAAAGGAAAGATTACCTGTAACTGGGCTGTCAGTGTAACACTCTGCATTTCCCCAAGATTCAGTCTTACATATGGAATAAAATGGTAATGCTAGTTTTTAAACTCCAGCAATTACTAAAATAAGAAAGGTGGGATTACAGCAAAGACTGCTTTCAGCTTGATCCTGACCTTAAAATATAAATTAACTCAGCTTGTCAAAATAAGATTACACCCTTGAAAGATATGACTTGTATAAAGGGACAAACACCTTAAGAGAAAACTTCTAATGCTAGGATTAATTTAATAACTACCGGTACTACTCTATTAACTGAAGAGATATATTGAAGTTTAAGTTCTGTTTTCACAAGGAAACATACTCACCCTGACCCCTTCAAAATGTCTCACCAAATCACATCAGTCAAACCAACATGTCTGTTCAAGAGCTGCTCACAATCACTTAAAATAAAGGACCTGGCAGTTAACTTCCACATCGTGCTTCCTGGCAGGTAAACTTGTATCCCCCACACTGCTGGACTAGTGCCACCAGATAGCTCTGGTCCTAGCCACAACCCATTTCTTATTACATTTGAGACCTCCAGTGAGTGCAAGAGTAAAACTAATTGTGTATCTTATCAACAATGCACAGGAAAAAAACCCATGGTGAGGTATAATGAAAAAATATATAATGCAGATGGGATTTAAAATAGGAAAAGGAATGTATGTATCATTAGGCAAAGATGTGGGCTCTAGGAAACTAAAGGAACATTGAGGGAAGTTTTTCATCCTGGAATAATGAAAGGTTGCCTTGGTGACCTGCTTACTAAAGGGTAGAGCCTTTCTCATGAAACTCTAAGTACTAAAGGAGATAAACTTTCTTCCCTTAATCAGTGGATTTGAAAATTCACTATCAGGGATTTTAGAGCAACAAACAGCACATCTGTCCCTGAGTTTCTTTGTTGTTTTCCTGCCCTGTAAAAGCATCATGACAGTTTTGCAGCTACGTACTATACATTTTTAAATACAATTTTGAAGAACCTTGCAATTATGCAATTATTCCACTTCTAATGGAAACTTCCTATTTTGAGTGTGAGGATAATTGCACAGTAACTCATGCTTCTTCAAATCAAGATTACTCTGAGTCACAAAATAAAATGATCCCTCTAATGTAACTAGTCAGCTATTTTGAAATTGAGAGAACAAAATTTACCTGGGGATGAATGGGTAACAGCCATGTGGATGCACCTATATAATCAAACATCTCTTCTCTATTTTTCCACATCACTTTGCATCTGAGCGGCATTCACTGTGCCATTCTGAACACAAATTGCTTGCATGTTACCTCCTTGTTGAAAGTCTGGCAGGCAGCCATGGGGCCCCATGTGTGACTACACACTCCTGGAACCACACACTCTGCACTCCAGCAATATTACAACAGTTGTGTCTCATGCATTTGTACGGAGCCATGCAGAGGTCATGGACTTTGCAGTCTGGGAGGAGGAGATCTCCTGGTCCTGCCTCAACAACATCTGTGATGATGTGAAGATACACAGATGTATATCAAAGTGATGCTGAGAGGGGTCACTCTGGGAACACTGCTCAAAGCTGCAGCAAACGAAGGGGTCTGGCACAATGATTTAAAAGCAAACCTCTGGAAAGAAGCAGAATCCTGGCAATGCTCCAAGTACCTTTCCCAAGTACCTCCAAGCACCAGATGGACTTTTTCCAGCAAAGCCACCAATTACGTGTAACACAGACAAAAGGCACGGAGGAGTTCATGGTCCTTAACCAGGGCTCTAGCAAGAGTGAGCTTCCTTTCCCCATACCGGAGTCCAAACCAGAGCTCAGGAGAACAGAAAGCTCTTTCACCCCTGCATGCACGCACGCAGAGTGGAAGCGTCTAGTCAGTCCTAGGCAAGTCACTGCGGGACAGCGGTGGATTCAAATAAAAATAGTGTGATGGAGGTATGTTTATGGAAACATCAACTATGGAAAAGAAAGGCAATGTAAAACATATTTTGCTTTCTGTAAGGCATATTTAGCATTTTATAAGGTACACTTTTTCAAGTGAGGAACTGAAAATTGCAAAGACACTGAAAGCACTCAGCCAGGCTCAGTGTTATTAAACCTTGGTTTGGTACAGTCACTCCAAAGCACTGCTCACTACACAGTGCATTCTCTGTGTGTCTGCAAGTTACAGAAAAAGACCTTAAGAATGATGCTCTCCTTTGGCATGAAAATCACAGACTTTAACAGTATTGCAGATGTAAATAATTTTTCCATTCCCATCTTTGGCAACCCTGTCAGACTGCACATAGCCTCATTGAATTGCTTAGTATCTTTTACCAATGATCTGGATGAGATCAAGGGTGCCCTCAGTAAGTCTGCAGATGACACCAAGTTATGTGGGTATGTTGATCTGTTTGAAGATATGGAGATAACAGAGGGATCTGGACAGGCTGGATTGATGGGCTGGGGCCAATGGTGTTAGGTTCAAAAAGGCCAAGTGCTGGGTCCTGCACTTTGGTCACAAACCCCCAGGCAACGCTACAGGCTTGGGGAAGAGGGTCTGG
>JANHFX010014953.1:3404-14959 GCA_027560015.1 Chloroceryle amazona | reverse complement strand
ATATATATATACATATACATATATATATATACATATATATACATATATATACACATATATATGTGTATATATATATACAGCTATATATATATATATACACACACATAGCATTACACTTTTTATATAATATGGAATGGGCATACTGAAACTACACAAAACAAAAGGCAGGATATGGAATCTTCCAAGTAAGAGGTTATGTAAAATAGAGCTATGAAGCACACTACAAAGACCTCAGATAAGCCACTGAAATTATTTGCCTTTGTTCTTTTCCCCAATTCTCTTAGCAAAATAGAACAAAGATATTAGCATTACCGTTAATGCATATAGAGGCTTTTGTGGCACAAGTTGGTAACTGTCTAACACTGAAAGCAAGAACCTAGTTAAAGTACACCGAAGTCCCCTTCTAACTGATATCCAGCACACAACTTTCATTACTCTAGTTACTTTACATGCCCATGGAAGAGAAAACAGGTCCTTACTCCAGTAAAAGAAAAGCTTTCATCAGATTTAGGACTTATTTCTGAGCTTGAATGAGTTGGCTAACCCTAGAAAAGAATTCTAAGCAAGAATGGATAACTACTAACCCATTCTTTCAAAATTAAATTTAGTTAGTGCTTCAGACACTGTTTAGTATTTTGAGGGTAAACTTCAAATACACCAGTATGGACTAAACAGTGTATTTTAGGAAATCAAGAAATACTGTATTTATAAATATTTTAAATAGTTAACAGGACATTTAGGCTCTATAAATTTGAACGAAGATTGAAAAGATAATATAAATAGGCCTTCTTCTAAAGTTCATGTTTCAGACAAACTTTAACAACTCACAAGTGTGAAAAGTGAACTAGTAACTGAATTGAATGTGTAGTTTACATCTTGTCCTGTTTTTTCTGGGATAGAATCATAGGCCAGACATAGTAAGCAGTCTATCAGCAGTTTTGAGTCGGCCAGGAGCTTAAGCTGGGAGGGGCAAAAGCCAAGGCTGCTGACCTGAGCCAGCTCACAGTTGTATCCCACGCCATAAACATCATCCTCATTACAAAGGTGGACACTTGCTGAGGATGGGGCCTTCCCTTTGCCCTTTCCCCCTTTTTCTCCTAGCTGGCTTATAATTCTGCTTCCAAGGACTGCTTTCATGTTTGTCATGACCATCACCATTCACTGGGCTGAGTTTAACTTTGTGTATTTTAAATAAAATATCTAAATAATGATCTGGAAGAAAATAAGAGATCACTACTAGTAAGGCTTGAAGATTAAATGAGTTGTGGTAGAATGAAGACAGGAATGAAGACAAATCAATTTTTAAAGATTATTCCTCCTAGTAACTTTTATTTAAATGTAGCCAGAATTGGACCCCTAAACTTGATCAGAAAAGGCAACATCATGACAACGACAACAAAAAGAAATGAGCATTTGAAAACAGGCAATAGGAGTCAAGAATTGAGTATCCTTGGATAAATATGCAGGAAAATTTTAGACATGGCACCAGTAAAACTGTTCACACACTACTGTGTCTGATTTTGGTGCTTATGCCTCAAAAAACACTTTGGAAACTAGGAGAGGGTCTGGAAAGAGCTAAGATATTGATTACATATCTGAGAAAAAAAGCTTAAAAAGCGTTTCTAAATTAATCTAAGAGAAAGATGAGTTGTGATGAGCACAGCTTAAAAATATTTACCCAAGAAGCTTTCTAACAGCTTTTCAGAAGTGTACAAACAGATACATAGTTCAAGCTGAAGTAACAAAAATTAGAAATAAAATTCATCTGTCTATTCTGCAAGAAATTAACTGTGGCAATGGTCTACTTCAGAACACAGTTACCTTCCTTTCTCTTAAGTCTTTGTCTCAAAATTGTCTAGCTTTCTTATTCTGCAGGAAAATCCAATGAAAAAACAACTGACCAAAATTAATGTTACAGACTTGCACTAGATAACCAGAGACTTAAAATTCAGTTTAGGTCCACATGGCGCTATGTAAGAGTGAAGAGAACATATGTAGTCTGAGCACTAAAGCATGAAAGAACAAGCTGATAGAAAAGGGTAAATTCATGCAGATATTTCTCAATGTATTATTACAAGCAGACTCAAACACCTTGAACTTAGAGAAGGCAAAACCTAAACTAAAACAAACAACATGTAATGACTTAAAATTAGTGAAATTTTTTAAGTACACAAGATATAAATAGATTTCTTAAAATTAAAGTGGTACATACAGGAGATTGTGGTGTGGGGGTTTTTTTTTAAAAAAAAGACACCTTTTATGGTAAAGTATGCTCTTTTCACATTTCCATGCTTCCTTCTGCTTTACAATCCTATTAGTAAATAAGAATAGTTGGAGTATACAATATTTAGCAAATGTGTCGTTTATGCCATTGTCTACTTTTATAGAATGAGGCACTTTCTTACAGTCAAAATGCCTCACAGCACTGTTTCAATTATACATCACCCAAAGTAAAGAGATTTCAAATACTGCAGATTTATATGAATAAACAGCTGATGTGAATAAACATGGATTATCACTGTCCATCTGATGAGTAGTAGAAGAATCAGAGATCTATTTCCTATCACAAGAACGTGTGAAAATGACAGTTCTGAGAAGGACAAGGACAAGAGCCAGGTCCTGCATGGTAAGCTACAGACCTGAGGATGTGTGGTTAGAAAGCTGCAAGTTGGAAAAGGACCTGGGAGTATTGATTTGATAGTCAACTAAATGATTCAGCAGTGCGCTCAGGTAGACAAAAAAGGCCAATGGCATCCTATCTTGTATTAGAAACACTGTGGCCATCAGGAATAGAGAGGTGATCATCGCCCTGTACTGAGCACTGGAGAGGCCACACCTTGAATATTGCATTCAGTTCTGGGCCCTTCACTATAAGGACATCAGAGTGCTGGAGCATTCCCAGAAAAGGGCAGTGAGGCCGGTGAAGGGCCTAGAGCACAAGTCCTATGAGGAGCAGCTGAGTGAGCTGGGGTTGTTTAGTCTGGAGAAGAGGAGACTGAGGGGAGACCTTATCACTCTGTAACTACCTGAAAGGAGGTTGGAGCGAGGAGGGGACAGCCTCTTCTACCTGGTGACATGTGACAGGAACAGAGGGAATAGATGGAAGCTGCACCAAGGGGGGTTTAGGCTGGATATTAGGAAACATCTCTTCACTGAAAGGGCTATCAAACATTGGGATGGCATCCCTAGGGCAGTGGTAGAGTTGACAACCCTGGAGGCATTTAAATGGCATGTGGACCTGATGGTTTAGTGGTGAGCTTGCAGTGTTGGGTGGAAGACTGGACTAGATGATCTGGAAGGTCTCTTCCAAGCAAAGGTATTCTGTGATGGTGTGATAAACAGAACTTGATTTTTATTTTTTTATTACTTTCATATTTACATGTTTTTTCTACAAACCACTGTGACACAGATTGACATATGCACTGGAAAAACAGCATGATGCATAATTTTTAAGTGAATGTAGATTCTGCCTAATTCTTGTAGCTGGTTGGGCATTTTTATACATATCAAAATTTTCATTACCTCGTTTGCCATAGGGGCAATATAATAAATTACACTGTCATACAGAAACTGTGGATGCTATGCAACTATTCCTTCCTTGCTTTCAGTAACCTCATTCAGGTCAGATGACATATGTAGATAGCAATCAGTAATATCACAGTGGCCAACAAAATCAGGGCTTATCTGTGCACTCACACTCTGTAACTTAAAAGGCAAGAAGTGTGTTGATGTGTCATGATATATATTTTTGCCTCGGAGAAAAGTACTTCCTGATATACCTATCTCTAAAGTAGTAGTGTTAGTTTACATCTATTAATCAGATAGTTTTATCAAGAGTCCTTAAAACAACTTCTGTCTTAATTCTCACATTCTCCTTATACCTAAACTCCCTGGAGATCTTTTCTGAATATAAGATTCAACCTTTTTCTGTCTTCCTTTCACTTTATGGCACCATATTTTAAACAGGACATTACTTCATCAGAATAAGCCAGTTTAAAGGGGAACTAAACAATAACTCAGAGGCTGAAACAGGACTACAGTAAAGTGAAATGAACAAATTAATAGCAGATTCATATGCATCATTACAGCTTATTTGGGCAGCAGAGAAAGGTGGGAAGAAGCCAGTTTTGCTTTCCAGCTTATAGAGCAAATGCAAAAATAAATCCTGAAAAATACCTTTTTTCATTAAAAGGTTATGATGGTTTATTGTTGGATAACAGTCTCTATTACATACACATTTTGCTCTTTGTGGTTAGGCATTAAAAACGAGCTCTGCAGAATACTCAATATTTCATTTCTAACTCTTTTGGTTACTAGACACAACTGGCATGGAAAAGCACAGTAAAGTTTTCAAAGCACTCTTGTTCTATTATCATGCAAGACAAAAAAGGAGGTGGGGGTAAGTTTTAGGAGATTTGACACAGAATGTGTTAGATAACCAAAACTTTACATTTTTAATTGAAAAATACCAAGTAGTTGGTGTTCATCTGGCTAAAAAAAATTGTTTCTCTCAATAAAGCAGGTCTGCTGCCCAAAGCTGTTTGTAAATTGTGACAAAGGAGATTGTGACAAAGGAGCTTGTTCTGTGTTTTCGAAACAGGATGAGACAGAATTAACAAAACACACAAATGGAGGCACACATGGGGTTAGCTATACCATAAACCTGATGATGTGCAGAGGGAGCCTGGATTAGCAAAACATTCCCACAGTCAGCAAACCACACTGGTACAATTTATTAGCAGCTAAAACAGCTCTGAGATGGGAGGCAGTATAGTCCAAAGAATAATATCACTATAAAAATAAAAATGTCAGAAGAACAGATCTTTACTTTCTGGCTCCAGCATTTACTATTTGACATCCAGCCAATCACTTCACTCCTCTCTACTTGAATTTTTTTAACACTGATCAGAGATTTACTCAGAAACCACAATAAAACTTAAAGATAAAAAGTTGCAGGCAATTCAGGATATCATTATTACAAAGCACATCAGAAGAGCATGTATTAACATATGATAAGACTTTCCAAAAGCTTTTTTACCATTTAGAAATTCTTCATGAAATTCAAAAAGATCTGTGGCCCAACTTCAGAACACTGCCTCTCAACTGCTTAACTAATATCTATCTTGCATTGGTTCAGAACTCTTCTGTGTCTTCCTATAAAGGCGGGCTAATATGAAGATGAAAAAATGGTAGGGAAGAACCTTCACACAGGCTCCTCTGCCTCTCCTGCCTTAAATAAGCAAGCAAGGTGAAAGATCACTCAACAGCCCCATATTTCTAGTAATCAAGCCATATGCAATTGATTGGTTATCCTTGGACAGTCACATAGTACAGATAGATGTAAGAAGGTCTGCTACTCTTTAACTATGCTCATCAACCCAATGCTATGTATTATAGGCAAGCATCCTTTATGCCTTGGCCTAAATTAACTTTCCCTACTACTCATAACTTTCTTTCTCCATCCAGACTCTTCCCCCACCAATGTACTCACTGCTATTAAAATTGGGTTTGGGTCTTAACCTGAAAATTTTTTTCCCAGTCTGATGTCTGATGAGCTAATGGAAGTTTGTTACAGAGAACATTATTTCTCATGTATTCCATGGTAGTTCAGAGCAGCCTGTGTGAAGGACTACTGCTTAACTAACGTATAAATGCGTAGCAAAAACTCATCTGTCCCATCAAAGACCCAACAGTCCATAAAACAGGCAAACACAACAAATAAGGGAGGATGGCACAAGGTAAGAAGAGATGGGTGTGGACTTTTCTAAGGAAAGAGCAATTAAACAGCATAGGTAGCAACAAGGCTACCTACACAGACAATTCAGACTTCTTCATCATGCTTCCACTATGTGATTGGCTCTACAAAACAGTGAAATTTAGGGTAACATTTTTTTGTTTCAGAAAATCTAAATATATTACAGCTATTGGAGCAATCAGAATGTGTAAACTAATTTTAAAATATTCATATATCACCTAGTGAGATTGCCCTAAATAAATGCTGTAAGGCTACACTTAAGCTTAAAGATAACACATGGTTGCTCCCCCATCTAAGATGGGACCACACAATCATATTCCAATATATCCAACCATAGGAATTTTCTTTGAAAAGGAACTCTGAAGGTCATCCAGTCCATGGTCCACCTCAAAAAGACGCTAAGCCCAACCCTAGACCAGTTGAACTGTAATTCTGTCTTTTACCTTGGACAATAGCCATACACTATCTGAACATCAAGATGCATCCCTCTGAATGTCACTTACAGCCAAACCTATAAGGAACTGCAGTTCTGGGATCACACCCCCGTGGCTGCAGAGCACATACCGTGTACATGATGTACCTTCAGTACACAACAAAACACAATAGTTCTAGGTCTATTAGAGAGAAGCATAACTCAGTAAAATGATTAATATCATGCTGATCCAGCTCTGAATGGTCCAAATATGCTTTTTTGTTTAGAACAAAAGTATCTAATGGTCTTTGTGTACTGCCTCTTTTAAATGAAGGCACATGGAGAGAGGTATCCAACCTGTGGCCTTAGCTTTATAGCCAAAGAAGAAACAAGATAGTGACCAGGTTGTAAATTCAGATATTTACCATCTGGGAACTATTGTCTTTGGAACCATCTTTACCACCACTTTACCATCACCTTTGAGTTCTGGATAGAAGCCTCAAGTTGACCTCATTGAAAAAGGAAATCCTAAATGTGTTGGTCATCTATCAGTTCCATTGATCTGTGTTCATATTAGACCATGGTCTATGCTCATCTTCCAGTATTTTACCTTGTAATCAGTATGGCTGCATCAACTGAAGACATGTCTTCTCCCCAGCTTGTTGACATTTCTAAGTGTATATCATTCTTCTTGCCAAATTCTTCATGTTGCCATTTACAAAAGCTTTCCAGCATTTTTTCCCCATGGTGTCCAATATACATATCTGCCTAGAAATAAAAATAATAATAAAAAAATAAAAATAGTATTCTATAAATAGAATTGAGAATATTTTTTTAAGAAGTCAGCAAAAATAATCTTTTTATGGCATAACATATTCACAGCAGAATGACTTGAACTTCAGGCTATCTTTTTCTCATGTTAAAGACAAAAGTGAAAGCAATGCACTGAGAGTTGTATAGTGGGTCTCTTCACCTGAATTCTTGTCTCATCTCTTTTTCTTAATAGCTAAAGTATGAACGGATTTCCATAAGTTTTGTAGAAAGAACAAGAAATCAAGTTGATATTGTCCTGAAATATGATATACAAACCATAGACTAATAAAAAGAAATCAGCTGGCTTGTCTTTCTTCAGACAGAAGGATCTGATACGATGCCTGAAAGCTGCAACAAAAGAATAGTGCTATATGATGATACCTCTCGTTCATCTACGGATTGCCTTAAAAAGAACATCGTTCTTCATCTACTGTCCACTGGGTCTAAAGGAGATGATTTTTGTATTGAGCTACATATTCACAAAAAGCAGAGCACAAGCAGATTTTGATAAGAACTAAACTATTTTCACAATGAAAATGACTTCCAACTGCATGCACAGAAAAATCTCAACATGCACATCACAGAAAGTAGAAGAAATTTAATTGTTGTTGGGGCCACCCAGCAGCATAAATAACTAAATAATGCACAAAAGCTAAGAAAATTCTTCAGCCATTAAAGTCAGTGAACATTGCAAGCCTTTGAGGAGCAAAAAGCTAAGTAAAATTACCATCCATAGGCTAAGACAGAGATAATATATACTTACCGGAGTCTCATGAAGTAGGACAAGCTTAGTCACCCGAAGATTTACTTGTAGTCCAAGGCTCTTGTGCTGGAAAAGGTTAAAAACCTAAAATAAAAAACAGTAAATAAAAATACATGTTTGCATTGCACACAAAACACTGTATACTAAGAGTAACAGGACATAAAAAAAAACTAAAAAAAAAAAAAATCTCATATTCTACTGTCGTTGCTTTAATTTCCAATAATATAAACAGAACATTAAGCTAATGTGTTTTATTGCTCTTCTGAAGGAAGAACAGAGTTCAGACCATATTCATTCTGAGAGCATAAAAAAGACCTTTTCCCCTCAATGGCCATGGCTACTTTATAAACTTTATCCTGTTTCTCCAAATACTTACACATGCAGGCAATACTATTTACATGAAAATTTCTATTCAGTTAAATCCAGGATTGTGGCCTGAGTGGTCTGAGCCAGGACATAACTCTTCCTATCATTCAGATTGGTTAGTTTATATTTATTGTTCAACTTATGCTTCTTCTTTAGAACAATCTTTCCTTGTACATTACAGATGTGTTGTCACTGCTTTATGCACCAGATAAGTGCATTACAGCTCCAGATAGATCTGGGAGGGGATGCAATAGTCCAGTGTAATACCCTTCAGTATTTTTCAGCCCCTAATGATCACACAATCCTTCTAAACAGCATCACATTTTCTTAACAAACATTGACCATGAGAATTCATCCAATATCCTAGCATTCCCAACAAAATCACAGACTTCTAACAAAAAAGTCTTGTTCAGATCTCACTTTCTGGCTTTCCTTAATATATAAGACAAGACAGTATAGACAACTCTGCAACACCATGTTTTTTTGCCATGAAACATAAGGAGTAAGTTTTCACAGCCTGATGATGGTCATATACTGACTGTCCCTTACAGGTGCTCTCTCAGAATAATTAAAAGCCACAATGAAATCAGCCCACAGTGCTTGTATTGTTGGCAAAACACCAAAGTTAATTTTAAATTTCCTACCATGTTTAAGATGGTTAGAATAAATCTTCTGGCTGCATCTGTTCCATGATACGAAACCATAGCTGGATCTGCCACCACAACAGTTTCTATACTGTATTCCTGAGGTAACTTATAAGAGTATCTTTTTCCTCTTCCACTTTCTGATACTTTTTGATTCTTGGATTTTCTTTCACCTGTAACATAAAACATTGCTTAGCAAACTCATCCTTCAAACTACCTCTACAGTAGTTCCAGGATTTGGTATCTGTCATTATAGTATAGCTCTGATTACATGGACTGTAACAGCTATGAACTCTAATAACATGTTTATTTAGCACTGCCAATGCTAAGGGTGAGTGAAGTCCTGGACTACATATAAATGTAGGAAACGGTAATCCTACCCAGCTGCTCAAATGAAGTCAGTTAGATTCTTCACATCCTTTCACCTAACCTATTTGTGAAAAACTGTGTGCCCCCTAGTTTTGTTTGTGGGAAAAAAATAAATTCATGTTAGGTTTGACAGAAAAATAGCTTCACTGAGATTGCACAATTGTTCTCCTTCTTCATAAATCAAAGAGAAAATGTCTTGATGTAATTGTATCTTAGCATAAAAGATGACAAATACAGATTTGCCATAAAATCAGTATTAGGAACATATATGGAACAATTCAGTGATTTGCAAAGATGAAAGAGTATTTCAGACAAAGAACAGAGAATCATATTTAGGATATAGGTTTGTTTGAAGCAAAAAAGTGACATTTTACTAACAAGACTTCAAAGTCTGTGCTGCTGTAATTACAAGCAGCTAAAGTAAAACAAGAAACCAAACTCTGGAAATGGGCTTCTAAACCTACAGAAAGCTCCATATCAAAAAACATGTTACATTAATGGCAAACTAGTGGTTACTGCTCTTGTTAATTTTGTTTTGCCTCCAAAACCACAACAAAATCCCCATTACTAATACAGTACATATGGAAAAATAAGAACTAATTACACAAATAACTAATTACACAGTTCTAGCTAGATGGTGGTTAGATACGTAAACAGCAGTTGGCAACTATATTTAAAATAATTTAATTTAAAACAAAACATAAAGTGAAACTCTGTATTGGAATAGCCAAATTCTGTTAGATCCCCTTGAGAGGAAATAAAAAATTCTGGGACTGATCTCACTTAAGTCACTAAAATCAAGTGAATTTTTTTCCAGCTTCCACAATGGCACATTGGACTCTGTTTACAATAAAAGTGATGCTTGAGATGACAATTACAAACACATGTTCTGGAAATAATCAAATATTTAGAAATTTTGAGGAAATGTTTTGCAATTAATCAGTCTCATCTCTAATAGCAAAGTCCCTGAAGCTCATTTTGTAACATATGAGTACTGTCAAAGAAACGTCACTCTTCAGGAAAGTGCTAAAAATATGCATTAAAAAACACCGAACTCACAAATTAACTTTCAAAATATAAGATACCAATGGAATAAGGACCTTTGATTTAATATAAATGTATGTGTAACATAGATTTAATGTAAGTATAATCTAGATACATACTTTTCAATATAAAATGTATAAAGCATTCATGCTTAAAATTGGTTGTCTATCTTTTTCTGTAGTCATTTGCTAAAGATTATATGAGTGATTTAGTCCATCCCACTATTTTAGAAGGGCTTACTGATTCCTGTACAACTTGTGACAATGTAAGTCTTACTAATACAAATAAGCATTCACATTTACTGAAAAAAAAAAAAAAAAAAAAAAGTACATTCTCCAGAAATAAATATTTGGTCTTTGACTGCCTAAAAGTAGAAGCATCTTATAACTTTATAAGATATCTAAAATTAATTTTAACCTCTCACATTTTGAACTTTCAGACACTTGCTGAGTCCTAGATGTACAGCTAGCCTCTGGCTTTGCTTGTGTTTGCTGTGTATCTACAGCCCAGTTTTTAAAACATTATGTGTGTTTTCATCACTCTTTTGAGAATAATTTTTAATGAAACTTCAATGTCAGGATTTGTGCCACACCCTATAAGCTATACAGCTATGACTTACCATACAAGCATCTAATGCTACAAGAGCAGACTATAGATATAACTTTAAATAGTAAACTCATTTCAGTTAGAAAAGATCTCTCATAAGCCATCTGGCCAATCTGCCTTCCTCCTAGAAGCAGTGGTTGATTCCAGTGCAGTTTCCAACAATACAGTTTATTCATTGTTCACTTTTTTGCATAAAACAGTAACCAGTGGTTCAAAACTATAAATTTAATATTAGCATGGCTGTTAGAGAAGTCTGCTAACACACCTCTCCAGAAATTTTAGCTAGCAGTGCATTTGTATTCAGAACTGACAGTAAACAGTTCACAATAAAAGACAGCTTTGTGCTAAACACTAGCGTCACTGCAGTCCCATAAACTCTTTAAACTTTTGTTTTTTGGGATTGTAGTGGATAAGAATACAGCACAGTTCTGTAGACAAGCTGGCTTCAAGGGGCAATGTCCATCATATCCATCAGATATATATATGCTGGGTTAACAAACCAAAGGACAATCTGTTCTTGGCCAGACAAGCTTTTCCAAATTTTTGGCAGAGTTCCCCATCACATGAGATCTCATTTATATGAAAATTTTAGCTCTTCTCTAAGACCTCTAAGTAAATGGAACTGGTAATTTTTGCACCAGTTGCATTTAATCAACTGCCATGATTATTGCCAGATAACAGGTAAAACAGGTTTTAGACAAAAGCACTTGGTTTTTACATATTCATAAATAAGTAAAAATTACAAAGAATTGCTCATTATTGATAGTAGAGTATGTAAGTGAT
>JANHFX010014952.1:43741-72829 GCA_027560015.1 Chloroceryle amazona | reverse complement strand
CCTTGTGACCCTTCTCTGGACACGTTCCACCACATGCATGTCCTTCTTGTAACAGGGGCTCCAGAACTGGACACAGTCTGGTTGAAGTGAGGTCTCACGAGAGATAACCACAATTATTTATGAAGTACCTGGAATCCTTGAAAAGCATTACAACCTATTTGACAGTCAGATAATGTACAGGGGACACAATATTACTGTAAATCCTGCAAGGGGGACCCCCTGCTCCTTGCTGGGTTTGTACTGTAGTCACAGAATCACAGAATGGCAGGGGTTGGAAGGGACCTCCAAAGATCACTGAGTCCAATCCCCCTGCCAGAGCAGGACCAAAATTAGAGCAGATCATTCAGAAATGCATCCAGACAGGTCTTGAAAGTCTCCAGAGAAGGAGACGACACAACCCTTCCAGGGAGTCTGTTCCAGTGTAACCCTTACAGTACAGAAGTTCTTCATACTGAGGTGGAACTTCCTGTGCTCAAGCTTGCATCCATTGCCCCTCATTCTATCACAGGGCACAAGTGACAAGAGGTTGTCTCTGCCTTCTTGACACCCAGCCCTCAAGTATTTATAGACATTAACAAGATCCCCTCTCAGTCTTCTCCTCTCCAGATTAAAAAGCCCCAGGGCTCTCAGCCTTTCCTCGTAAGGCAGGCGTTCCAGTCCCTTCATCATCCTTGGAGCCTCCCTTGGACTCTCTCACTCTTGAACTGGGGAGCCCAGAACTGGATGCAATACTCCAGATGTGGCCTCAGCAGGTCAGGGTAGAGAGGAAGGAGAACCTCCCTCAACCTACTGACCACACTCCTTCTAATCCACCCCTGGATGCCATTGGCCTTCCTGGCCACAAGGGCACATTGCTGGCCCATGGAGAACTTTTTGCCTATCAGGCTCCAAGGTCCTTCTCCATGGAGCTACTCCCTAGCAGGTCACCTTATCTGAGCTGAGAACAGAAGTGGAAAAGGGAACAACTGAACAGAAAAGGTACAGCTCAGCTAAGAACCAGAGGAGTTAAAAAGAAAGCCAGCTCTCACGTGACAGAAGAATATTACTCGATATGTTAGGAACACGACACAATGAGCGGAGAAGAATTTGATACGCGTGCACAGATGAAAGCAGCACAGTGGCTATGCCTATTTGAGCTGTAAATGTGGGTGAAACGAAATCCTTACACAGTAAAAACTTGATAAACTAGCAGGTGGGCAGGCATGAGGGGGGAGATCTCAACTAACTCAATTCAAGTTCAGTTTTTAACATTCCAAAGAAGGTCTTGGGGCAGAGGCAAACAGGAATGTGTGCATGAACATTGCCCAAAAGCCCAGCCCCCTTTTTATCATACTATAATAAAATCATTTATAGCTATAGAAACCAATGCTACTAAATTACCCTCACCTATTCAAGATAAATTTAAAAACCACACAAGCTGATCTGCTGACCTGCTTATGAAAAGCCCTGCTTTGCTTCTCACTTCTGACTCTCCTTGTGTCAAACACTTCCAGTTGCCTTACCTGCTGACAGCACGGTTCAAGCCAAGCTGTTACGATCAGTAACATATACCTACACCTTGCTAAATGACTATCTACATTACTGGAACTCATTTGATCCAGTTTAAGAGATATACTAATGCAAATTATTGGAATTAAATAGTTTAAGGACAGGTCTATGTCTGCCAGTCATGATGCAACGCCTGGATTGAGATTCAGTATGCTACCAGTGACACCTTAACATACTTATGCTCCAGTGGATATGGCATCAGAGGAATAAGTAGTAAACAAGATCTAAACTTTTGTTGGCTTGTTTTCCTCTTCGGTGGCCATGCAAACAAAAAAATTTATACTATTATTTTTGTTTTTATAGAATATATCCAGTGCTTCCAGTGGATGCTTAGCATACTGTGACAGCCGTCCACCTCACAAGAGGTGGGCTGCCCTATAGTGCTTCTTTCTCTCCAAGACTAAGTAGAATGAATGTAGTGGGACAAGCTGAGATTTCAGCATCTAAACTGCTGACAGCTAACGAGCACAGGCAACTCTTGCCCAGAAGGACAAGGTACCTAAGGAAGAACACACCTGGGAGAAGGCACCTGGCAATCACCTGAAAGGAAAGACACTTTTAGGGTTAATGTGTACTTGAACCTCTACCCAGGAGTTAGCAGGTAAGCAACATGGATCAGCAAACTGAGATAACTTCCCTTGCATAAAATCCACTCAGCTTTCAGTTTTACCCATTTTTCTCCAACATTCCAATTTAAATATATTGGGGAGAGATGCCTGAACTTCCTTAATTGTTCAGAAACTGAGAATGACACCTGCAGAAAGTATGAGGTGGGGACAGCATAATGGGAGGGTAATCCTGGCCAGGTTTAACTCATGAGGAGCTGCAGTAAAAGGCTGACAGTATTACCAGCAGTGAACTAGCCTCAAGAGAACACCAAGGCATGCTACAAACTGCCCAGACTCTTCTCCAAGCATAAGCAAGCTCCATGTGCCCATGTTCCAGCTTGGTCTAGTAGAAGCCAGTGTGACACCAAAACCCTCAGAGGTGTTGCAGCATCATGCCAAGCTCATCCTGATATTTAGCTTGGCTTTTTAATACAGGTGTGGTACCACAAGAGGTATAAATCATCTAATTCAGAGCAGCAGTGCAGGCAAATTGGAATCAAAAAAAAAAAAAAGATGTAACTAAGAATAAGCTAAAGTGGAGGATATAAAAAAGCATCAAGATCAGCTAGGAGCTCCTAAAACTTGCCAACAGCAGCCACTCGTTTGCTGCAGGTGCCATAGTCTGGGCAGAGAACTCTCTGGGTAAGCCAAGCTTTGTCACTCCAAACCCTCTTCAGACAAATTAACAGCCTGAAAGAGATGAAACCAGTCTTAAGGGAGTGTTCAGTCTTATTTTTCTTTTTCAAAACACAACTGTCTGTGTAGGAGGAAGCTTAATTTTGACCAGTGTTTTTATCCCCATCATCCTTCATGAGTATGTTATAAGCACATGAATGTTGGGGTGCTTAACACAGTCACAAACAGCTGGGAAGAAAAAAATGTTGGGAAAAGGAACAAAAGGTCTAAGACATATTTAAAATTGAAAGAAGGTTTAAGCATCCTAATGTGAGTTAATACAGGACACCACTTTTCCCACCTTTCTTTGCTGCTGCTGTAGAACTTGGAACGAAGACTTTAAAAGAAAGGTTTTATTTAAAAGTTATGACACTGATCAGAAATAACATTTTATAAAGCTGGTTTCCTCAGTTTGACAAGATCACAGTTTCATGGGTTTTTTTCAGCTTATTTTGCTCACTTTCAGTGTTCCCTACTGCAAGTAACTCAGAAGTGTTCAAATTCTTTCTGGATTTAGAGTATGCTGCTTCCTTTGCTTTTGTGTCTGCGTAGCCAGGTGATATACCAGGTACAATGGATGGTTCATCAAAGCCCTGGAGAAATGAATCAGGGTAAGCAAATGATGCCTTCATTTTATGATAACTTAATATGCTTTAACAAAATAAAAAGGCAGCACTTAATCTTCAGTTCTGAACTTTGCTTGCTGCTCTGGGCTGGGTGCAGAGAGGGCAACGAAGCTGGTGAAGGTCCTGGAGTATAAGTCTTATGAGGAGCAAATCAGAGAACTGGGATTGTTTAGTCTGAAGAAAAGGAGGCTCAGGAGAGACCTCAGCACTCTCTACAGCTCCCTGAGAAGAGGTTGTATACACTGCTGTGTACAGCTATACTACCTGAAAGGAGAATGTAGAGAGGTGGGGGTTGGTCTCTTCTCTCAAGGTACAAGTGATAGGACAAGAGGAAATGACCTCAAGTTGTGCCAAGGGAGGTTTAGGTTTCACTGAAAGGGTTGTAAACACTGGAACAGGCAAACTGGTGGAATCAGCATCTCTGGACACGTTTAAATGTTGTGCAGATACGGTGCTTAGGGGGGACATGGTTTAGCAGTGGAATTGGTAGAGCTTGGCTGATGTTTGGCCTTGATGATCTTGAAGGTCTTTTCCAACATTCTACGATTCGATACGCTAAGCACAGGCTAACCTGGGCTACTTGGAAGCCATCCTGCACAACTGGCCGTGTTGTGGACATGTCAGCCCACGTTCAGCTGTCCTGTCACATGGACTACATCTTCTCTCAGCTTACCAGCAGGGAATTTCCAAGAGAATTTGGAGTTTACCCTGCTGAGCAAAGGAATTAGAACGATGGAAAAAGGATCAGTGACAGAATGGCTTAATGTGGTTCTTGCCAATAATCTGAAAAGATGAGCCAGTTGTCAGAAACTATCTATGGGAAGGCCTATTTTGCTTTCTAAAGTCATTCTGCATTAGCTACACGCTGGTGCAGCTGGTAGGTCTGTTGAGCAGGAATATGACAGGACAGTTTTTTCCTATTCTGTATCTTAGAAGTTATGTATGCCCAGGTCCATTATTTCAATCACCCTCTATGCCCAAAAAGAAAATATATCAGAGAGTGATTTCTATAGCCATTTTAATTTTTTTAAACTAATTATTAAGTTCATACACTGAAGACAGACTACAAAAAGCTTATTACTAGGAGCAAATGTCAGTGAATTAATACACTACTCTTGAATTTCATGTACAGATTCCCAGAGAAAAACACAACTATGTCAGCAAGTGGTTTAGGATCCATACAACCTGACTGCGTGAGGTATATAAAACATTCCAGTGTTATGAGTAAAAAAATAACTCTAACATTGAAGTAGTTTCTTAGATGAAGGCTCACCTCTACACCCACACCAGAGCTTCAGCTAACCTATCCAAAAAATAATCTTCATTAAACCTAATAAAATATTTCACAGTAAACCTGATCACAACTTTTAAATAACCAACTACACTTGAAATTACTTCACAGAAGAAGAATTTCATGGGGTTCCTCCATGCAAGGCTTGCAAGGCACAATGTTAAGCTGCATTTATTTTCAGAACATAGAAAAGCATGTTTCAGAGAAAGAGGTTTTTTCCCAGTTAAGTGAAGGAGAAATCCCAGGACAGGTGGAGCTGGCAGTTTCAAGGCAGGCTTAGATGATAAAAAGGTTTGGAATCCACATCCATAGGTACGTATTTATGTTTACTTTATTAGATTCTGCTTTGTCCACATTTAGTAGCCGTGTCTACTTAGACTAAAAATTGTGCTGAAGACTATCTTTTTATTTCCTCTAGTGGAAGTTTCTCGGGAAGTACTTACATGGCAACTCCTTCTTCCCCAGGTTAAGTTAATCAAAATCTCTGTACAGAAGAACCTCATTTAAAACATTCTCTAAAAGAAAATTTGAAACAGGTGCATTTAAGCAAATGACAGTCAGGGTCTGAAGGCAAGAAAAGAAATTCTTATGATGCAAAGTCAACTTCAAACTTGAAACTAAGAATTGATCTTAGAGATTAGAAAAGAGGAAGTGGAAAGGTAAAGGGAAAGTTATTTTTGCATGCTACCATGTGAAATTAAAGGTTTTATTTAAGAAATGCTTATACTTCAGCTCTTAAGAAACCAATTATTTTCTAACTTCACTTCAGAAAGTTTCTAAAAATAGATTAATGATCAGAAATGCCATCAAATAAATTCTTCCCCCAGAATCAGTGACAAGCACTTAAAAGATCAGCACCCAGAAAAGTGCCAATTAGATGATTTCCAGTAATGTAATATCCTCTACACCCAAATCATTAGATCATACTTATTTCATCTAATTTTGAGTAGTACCTCAATAACACATTATAGTCACAAATCAGCATCAACTCCATGACTCAGAACATCTCTGCAGGAGTGGCAGAACGTCGTACACGACACTCCTGCTCCTTGCCTTGCAGTCCACCTACCGAATGCACAACACACGTACACCCCTGGGACTGTAAATGTAGAAAATAATTCATGCTAGCACTTACAATTTTGAAATCACAGGTAAGAGATCACAAATTTCAGTTTTCGATAGTAAGGAAAAGAAAACCCTCCACAATAGTGCTCTTTAGGCATGACAGCAATTTCAAAGCAAAAAGAAAATCACGTCGACAGGCAGCTACAGTCTTTACAGCACTTGCTAGAAGCAACTGTGCATTCTGTAACACAGGATTCCTTTCAACACTGAAAGTTTTCTGCAATAAATAAAAGAGAAAAAGAGCTAGTAAAGTACTAGCATGTGCATGGCTAAAATAAAGAGATTCACCATTCTGTCAAGACTGTCTTTATGCTTCAAGCAGAACAGGAGAGTGACCAGGTATTTTTATTTGTGCGTATCTTCAACTATCCAGTATTTCTATGTCTTCTAATGCTCACCTATTTTAGTTACATTAGAAGACACATTCACGAGCTTCAAAAGAAGTGAATGGTACAGAAATCTTAAGCCTTCTGTTCCAATGTTAAATTGAGAGAGACATTTTGTTACTGTGTAGACTAATACCAGTTGTCCTACTGCATTTGAATGCAACATCCTTAAGATGATTTCATGGTATCATCCAGTTTCAGGTGGGAGAAAAGAAGAAAACTCTTGCATATTGAAGCCCTGAGACATAGCTTATTGACTGTCCTTCTCTGAAATGTTTGGTAGAAGTGTATTAAAATAGCGTGTGGCTTTTGATGTGACAGTACAACCTCACATCAGCATAGTTGGAAAAAAAATAAGATTTTGATTTATTTGATTCCAACAAAAAGATCCAAGCGACAGCTGCAATAGTCACCAGTTTAGGATTTCACTGATAAGAGAATGAAATTGGATCTAATGAAGTTAAACAGTAAAAGAACCAAACCACACCAAACCAAATCAAACCAAATGTGACTGATTGTAGGTCCTACCATCTATATGCACAGAACCTTTATGACAGCAAACCATAAAAGACTTAAAAAAAATCTTAAAGCAATAGTTTCTCCTACCACTTATGCTGGCTATCTTAAAGCTGCATTATCAAGCATCACTAAAACATACTTAAAAAATATGTTACATTTGATATTTGAGAGGGAAACAATCTGATCACCCAACTGGTCACACTGTGAAGCACCAGATGATGGAATTCGCTGGAGTGACAGGTGGACATTCACTGGACAGCAAGAACAAAAGGGGTTTCTTGTGGCACTTCTCTGCAAGTTCCTGCATCCTCTTCCCCGACATCCCCCTGCCCCTGACAGCAGAGACCTCTTTTCCTCTCAAACCTTAAAGTTTAGTCTTATTTGTTCCTACATTTTGCTATGAAAATAGGAAATTGTTACAGCCTGAATGAAGTCTGAGACACGTTTCTCTCCTTCAAAGCAGAAGAAAACAGAGACTATGGGTGAAGCAGCAGCTGGACAAGCTCCCCTGACAATGGAGTTTGCCAGGATGAAGAAAGTAAGATCAGATCCTCTTTACTCCTGCTTCTTCCAGGCCTCTGGCTGAGTACCTTCTCCAAGACATTAAGTGGCTCTCATCAGCAAGAGGGGTATCAACTTGTGCCACTACTCATTCAATGAAATCTATTCTGTGCCACTCATTGATATGCTGCCCAATTTCTAAGTTTTTAATAAAATTAAAAATTACCTTCAGGATCTATTACACTCAAAAAAGGCATTCATCAGTCTTTGCTGAGCCAACAGAATTGCTATAAATATATGGGTCCTCATTTTTGGAATGAAGAGGGAACTCCATGTCAGAGCAAAGAAGCAACACCACACCAGGTCCAAGGAGTGCCTGACCAAAGTGCTCCTGGAGTTTTCAACACTCCTGATATTCTGCTTTCAACCCAGCAAGATGTAATTCCTATGTTTTACCTTTCCATGTACAAAGCTATTTTAATACTTTTGGGTTTGTTCCAGCAATGCACTAATGTCCCAGGTACTTATTAAAAGCAAAGTCCCATAAGCAGTTGCTATGCTGTAGCTGTTAGGTGAGCAAGCTGTACCTCAGAAGGACTTCAAACGGTCTGAAATTTCAGAAGCTAAAAATAGTTGGCAGCTTAAAGCAAAACCAAAATTAATGGTATTAAACAATTTGTAGCGTGTGAAGAAAAAACTGTCATATCTGGAAATGTATTCTCATTTTGCTACTGTACTGAAATCCCAAATTTAAATGGCATGTGACCAGGCATTACTGGTAGCTTTGAGATCAAAAGCAGAATACACGTGAAAGGAAAAGTTAAAGCAGGTCTAAGTTTTGGGTTTGCTTTTGGTTTTTTGTCTTTTTTTTTAAAGACTCAAAATCTACCTTAAATAATTTTTCTTTAGGCCAGTGCATTATTTCCCTGTTTGAGTCAAGGTATCTCTGGAAGTTAATGTTTTGAGCTTTTCTACAGGTCAAATTAAACTATTGTTTTCAATAAAAGAAAACTGTATTGCTACAAGTGTACAATTTCTGCGGTGTATGGATGGAAACAGGACAATTAGAAGAGTAAAGCCATTAGTTTTCTTTTTTTCCAGATCAACACCGTCTTTTCAAGACTTCTGCTAACAGCATCTAGGAAAAGATATTAACAAAATTGAATTAATAAGATAGTCAACTGCATCATTCAAAGAAAAGTTTTAGGAGCTACAGATTCAACACCAAAGCCGAGGCAGATACCATCTGCATGGCATGTGATCCATAAGCGTTCCAATACACAGTCGTAGGGATTAATCTGAAACGCGTCGAGCCTTTCAGAAGAGAGAAGAGCAGATGTGGCATCACTCAGCATAGATTACATTAAAAACATAATCAGGAGTTAAGCAAAGACGACTGCACAGCTGAAGGGAAAATAATGGCTCGTTCTGCAACTTCACTTTGAGTCCCTAAAACATTTTACTGCAGAGTTTTCACTTACATGACCACCTGCTATTTTTCCATGAGACTTCTGGCTCACTCAGCATACAAGACAGGCAATGCTCTCTCACTCGGCAGCTCGTCACATTTCATTTGCACAGGTATCACTGGCTGATCACTCAATCCAAAATTTCTTGCATTCCTTCTCTGGATCCAGACACTCAAACATCTTCCTAACATTACTCTGACAATAGAAGACTTGGCTCCCTTTGACAGAGAACATAAGAACAGCTTAAAAAAATTTTAAAAACCCCCCACAATGATGTGCTCAGTAATTTGGAAGTTCAATTTGAAGTACTTAGGTCCAAGTTTGTAGAAGTATTTATCATTCTGACAGCCATGTATACATACAGATGAGAGCTTCAACAGAGTGCAGCTGCTCTTGGGAGCACCAAGTGCTTCCACTGAAGTGACCTAAGGAGAAGCTACAGAGCCAGAGCAACCTCTGTTTGCTGACCACCGAATGAGGAACAGATGTGATGGAAAGTACACAGCTATAATTAAAGACCATCTATCAGCTACTGTTCCAACTATGGAGTGGCCATGCTTCACATCTTACATATGATCCTCTCCTTCAGCTGGTGACCGCGCTGATCTCTTGGACCTCAGACTCCTGCAACAACTCAGTGCCCAGACTGGACCTCAGACTTGCACCTTTCCTTTCTTCTCAACACTGTGAGTAATGCTGGCAAATATATTTTGCCTCTCAAGAGTTTCCAATCGGAAACTGAAATAACCTTCATTGACATGCTCAAAAGATACTATTAATTAAATTCTCAAGAGAGATGTGAATGAAAGTAAAAGTTTGAAAGATGAACCTTTACTTGTACAGGGCTCTCTGGTACTTCAAAAGCTTCTGCAAACATTTCTACTCCTCCTGTCCACCCAAACTCAGCTGATACCAGCCCTGGCAAGCAGCCACAGACTGCTCCTTGATTGTTTCCTTAGAGCCTTCTCTCCCCCATCCATTAGTTTGCAGGTTTCCTCTTTACAGTTCCTTTTCATTTTAACCCACAGAATTCTAAGAGGTTAAAATAATAATGTGAGAGGCACACAGAATTTAATAATCAATTAAAAAATACTATGCCAAGCCTTTTCTCAAGTGCATGAATCATGGGGCTGAATTAAGGTTTTTCATATGGCAGTTTTCCCACAACCTTAAAAATCTTTATTTATTATTTTTCTTTTTAGATGATAACCCAAGATTATAAGCAGTTAAGGAAATCGTATGAAATTGAACCACATTCCTCTCTTATGGTCGGCAGCAAAATCTTCCTGAGTGGTTTTTCAGCTACAGATGAAATTTGAGAGATAATAAGAACACCTAAACATGATAATGTTGAGGACTCCTGTAATTAAAACAGCTATTATGATTAACAGCAAAAAAAATTGTACCACTTAACTAATTAAGACAGAACATAGCTTATTTAACAACTCTCTGATGATAACTGAATCTTAACAACAGTACACATTTATAAACTGCACTTGAGGACCCTGAATTTCAAGTCCAGCATCGTTAAGGGTACATGAGAACCTTCTTTCCAGACCTTGAATCTGCCATCCTTTTGTAAATAGACAGATACTGCTTTTCAGCTAAAAAGCAAATGAAAATCCATAATCAAACCTTACAGAACATTGCATTCAGAGCTTAAGGCAAAGCATTTGCTCAAATTTCACTTCATCAGACTTTGCAAAGCTGTTCCACGAGAAAAAAAAGAGAATTATTAACAAGTACGTGCACGCTAAGGTGGAAATGTAGCACCAACTCCAGCACGAGTACTGAAGTTTTCCCAAAATAATAAGCAACCATAAAAAAAAAGGAAAAAAAAAAGAAATCTTGCTTTTAAATGTTAAAGTGTTACCCAGGTGCTGTATTAAATGAAATATTTAATACATATTTAAAACTCTTAGTCAGATGTTGGTTCTAAGATTAAATCTCGGAGTCTGGAACTGCTGCTAGGAGGAAAAGCTGGTGAAGCAGATGTTTAAGAATTGAAAGGAAAAGAACAGATGAGGGCAGTATAGATTTTTGTCAATTAATACTCTAGAAGATAAGGAAATATTTACAGCTATTTTTAGCCACTGCTTCCTGCTCTTTTCCAGACTTACAATGTTTAAATCCAAGTACTGCTTGCAGAGTAAAGCTGCAACTACGACAACTTTCACAAGCTGAAGCTTTTCCAAGGAAATGGGAAAAAAATAAAAAAGCCCAAACAGGATCCTTCTAACTCCTCTTGCCTAAGTGATTTGTGCCATATCAGCTTATACCAGCCAGGAAGGATCTCAAAGGGTCATGTTTTCAGTGCTGTAATGTAAAACTAAACACTGAAAAACAGGACAAGGAGAGAATATTGATTTCTCCAAGTTAAAGGCGAGCAAAGAAAAAGGAAGAAATAAGCAGTGTTAAAAATAAAACAAAATTACCACATTTTCCAAGCAGAAGAGATTAAGTTGGCTAGTCATCACACTACTTAATTAAAAGTGCTCTATATTTTATCTAAGGAAGTGCACTGAAATATATTCTGTGCCAGTTTTACAGGTGTACCTCATTTAAAACAGCATGAAACTGATAAATAGACAAAATCAAATAACTGATTTCCTCAAGACTGTTTGTTACTCCAGTTGCCACATCCAACTCCAGCTCATGTGTCATGCTAGGAAATACTAAGTTATTACCATCAAGATAAGTTGCCTTTTTTTTTTTTAACTCCTGGATTCATTGAAACCAGAAAGACAGACCAGAAAATGTCCAGTTCTTACATATCAAAGGCCAACGACACAAACTTTTGCCAAAGTATTTTCCACATTTCTGTGCCACAAAAGTACAGTTTACTTCCTGAAATCATGCATTTAAAGAGGCAGAATTATATAAAAAAAAAATACATACACATACAAAAATACCTATGCATCTGTGCACTCAAGAAGATCAAACTAAAAATCAGTACATTAAAATGCTAAATTAGTTCTACACATAGTGAAACCTTGGTAAAAGCAAGTGTAATTCCAATAAAGTCATATAGAAAATACACATCAAATACTTTCTGAGTAATGTTGACTCTTGGTAAAAAGCAAAACTCTGTTAAGGAAGTTTCTAAAACAAAAGTTGAAACATGAAAATCGACTTCCATACCCCCACATTAATATGTAAGATGAAAATCCTTGCAAGCATCCACATATTCAGTGCTTAATTTATTGAGAATCTTTTCAGTGCATTTCATAACAGCTATTTCACATTGACAGAGCTTTAACTCAAACCAGATTTAAAAGTCACTGCTTATTTGAACATACTAAACAAAACAATTATGAAGCGTGTGACAGTTCAGGTGGAAATATCACTTGGTATCCATTAAAAACAAAGCAAGTGCCATTTCAGGTAATTTACTATTACAGAAAATAGCTGTTGTTACTGTTGGTTTGCCACTATCAAACCTCTGCCTATGCGCAAAACTCAACAATCTAGAAAAAGCAGAGTGAAATACAGAGAGAAAACTGAATTTCAATGGGAAGGCAACACCTTTACATGGGGATGATGAGAAAACTTCGTAGAGTGACATAGTTTAGCATATTGGATCATCCAGAAGACATTCCACAGAGCAGAGATATAGAAATCCTTCCGGCTTGAATTGTAATGTATGCAGAGATTTTGATTCAGGAACTTACTGGACACAGACACTGATGAATTCAGATGGTTTGCTGTTGGTTTTTTATGGTGTTCCCTCTGCTACGAGTCAGTATCTTTCATGTTTTTCTCCATTTAGGGTCAAGTATTTGCCTCACTCTTGAAAAATAAAAAAGCCCAACTGTTGTAGAGGAATAATAAATAATTGACAGATTTTGGAGGTTAAAACATGTACTGAAGGTTCCACCTCAACATGAGGAGAAAATTCTTTACTGTGAGGGTGACAGAGCCTGGCCCAGGCTGCCCAGAGGTTGTAGAGCCTCCTGCTCTGGAGACTTCCAAGACCCGCCTGGATCTGTTCCTGTGTGGCCTGCCCTGGGTGATCCTGGGTTGGGGGGTTGGACTCAATGATCTCCAGAGGTCCCCTACCATTCTATGATTCTATGAGTCTTCTGGAAGGAGAAACCAAGCAGACCAGCCCTGCCTACAATCACTGATCTTTGAAGTTGTCCAAGGAGATGGCAGAAGATGCCCAGTTGTGCTCTGCCCAGAAATGCAAGTCCAGGATCTTTGAAGTTGTCCAAGGAGATGGCAGAAGATGCCCAGTTGTGCTCTGCCCAGAAATGCAAGTCCAGGAGGACTTGCCTGAGATAGAAGATTGCAAGATGTGAAGCAGTCCTCAACTTCTGCAGCAGTGGGAGATACAGCACATGGGCTAGACAAGCAACATGGGAACCACCAAAGCTAGCTATAGTCCATGAGCTCCCTAGACTCAGTGCTACCTGCCAGAACCAGCACATGGCATGGAAAGGGGGCCTTCAGGCCTGCATGTGGGGACAGGGACTGCACAGCAGGTTCTCAGCAGGTTCTCCCCACTCTCTCAATGAGCAAGGGGCATCCAGATGTTCTGAGAAGCTTGTGGGTTCTAAAGGGTTTTGGTGAAAGACTGACAGCTCAGAATTGTTTTGGAAAAGTTCTTTTGATACAAGAGTAAAGAGCTGCTGGTCATATTGAAGCTCTCAGACATGACAGAGGAAAGCCCATGCCAGAATAAACCAAGCAGGGAAGTCTTCCACCCCACAGGAATCTCTGTGGATGCCGTAAGCAGAAGGTATGAAGCTGAATGCTGATCCTGTTCCTACTCTCCATTCAGGCAGGACCTCATAAATGCAGAACTAGTGTAGGATACTCACTAGCTAGCTCCTTACTCTGACTCAGTGCAGACAGCCTTTTGATGGCCGAGTTGCAGAAGACGCAGCAAGAGTTCTGATGAGAAATTTTTGTCTTAGAAGACACTAAAAGTCCAAGTCCTAGATGAGACTTCACTAGTTTTTATCTAGTTGAAGGGTGCAAGAACAGAGGGACAGCTGAGGTGAAGAGGCAGAAGAGAGGATTTAATTATCTTGTCATCACGGTTGAGGGATGGCTCCCTCTTCTAACAGACCAGAGGGAAACCAGGGCCCTTGTTTATGCAGGATAGAATGAAATTTAAAGATTGCTCAATACTCAAGTTGTTATGAGTATCGTATTTTCACTTGCTTGTAAAAGTAACATCAGCCAACTTTGTTATTTTGACATGTAAACTTATTTGAGGCAAACGCTCAACATGGAGCTTCTCTGTCATAAAACAGCTCCAAGAATGTCAAGGAATTTGGATATAGGAAAAATTTTTTAACCTGAACAAAATGCACATGCACACACACAGAAACCACAGCTATGAGCAAGGTGGCACCTCTACACTGAGTAGAAGGAACTTGATGTGTTTAAAAATGTGCAGTTTATAGGGTAGAAATTTGCCTTTTAGTGGTTTTGTCCCCCTGAGTTGGCCTACAATACATCTTCAAGGCATTGTGGGAATACAAATTTTCCACATAATAATGACATAAAAAAAAAGCAGAGAACATCATCACTCCATAGCAAGTCTCAAGATGGGTTTTTTTAGTTTTATCATCCTTCTAAAAACTGTGGACACCTCCCAGTAGTGGCCAGAGTCTCCATGCTCCATTTTCTCCACAATAAAAGTTTCCACATTACAGCACCCAAACGATTTTACAGGGTACACAGCCACAGCCCCAACAACTGAGCATCTTTTGTGCATTAACATTATTCGGCAGAGTGGCACTAGAAAAAGTTCTGGAACTTTACCAAGAAATGTTTTACCAACTATCTTTAACAAACATGACTTCAAGAGGAACGTTGGTCTTTTTAAAAATGGATTTTCTCCATGGTTTTAGTTCTTTGGTTAGGTAAGCACTGCAAATATAATCCAGAAGCCAGGAAGTTTCTCCTATGCTTTCAACTACTCTGTGCTGACACCTAGGCAACACTGAAAGGAAAATGTGACTAGAATGCAAAGGGCATAAATGAAGTGAGGAAAAGGAAAAAAAGTAGATTGTAACAGATCTGGTGAGTGGGAAGCTGCAGGAAGCTGGCAAGGGAGGAATTGAGCCTACTTGGCAAGGCCAGTGGGAACTAGGGGGAGGGTCAGTGGAAAGTCAAATCATTTGGGAAAGAGGATGGAAGACAGAGGAGGTGACTGGCTAGAAGTCAGTAAGAAAAACGGTAGATAAAGGATTAAGAAGCAGTTGGATGAAGAGCGAGAATGTGGACACTGAGAAGGTGGGAAAATTCTGGGAACAGAAGGAAAGACCCAAGCAGGGACTATCACCAGAGCTGGGAAACACTGAGAGCACAAGGCAAGGGACGTGGAGCCACCATCACTGGTGCTGAAAGGCAGCAGGAAGATGACAGTTTCACGTAGCTCTTTTCCAGTCCTCCTGACAGATGCAGGTAAGGTAGGGACACGATAAGACAGAACAGATCAAAATGAGGGTTTTTTTTTTTTCTTTAAAAAGAGGTCCAAGAAAGGAATTAAAAAATGGCAATTAAAAAAAAAAAAAAGGAAAAAGGAGAGGGGTGACTGGGCAATCTCCCTTGAAGACACTGGTATGGACTGAACAAGGAGAGTGTGCTTGATACAGGAACTCTTCAGAACACAATTGCGTATCAGGAACAAGGCTAAAACAAGCACCCAAAGATGGAGCAGGGGTAGAGGAGATAAAAGCAAGATGGAAGGGAAAAATTCTCAGGCTCAGAACTGCAGGAAAAGCAGCAGAAGCATTTATGCTTTCTAGAAAGACTTCTCCAGAGCTCCTACTGGAACACATAACTCCTAAGCATTCTTTCTTAGCAAACCCTTTACTAGCAAAACATGTCTTCTCCTGCTGTAGGGTGATCAACGGGACTAGTAGCAATAGCCCAAGTGGTATCATTTCTTGTGGAATTTAAGGGTTTGCAACCTGCTGATAAACTGCATACAGGCTGTCAGAATGAAACTGAAAGTGAAAAGCTATCAGTTGAGGCTGTTAAACCCCACTTCTCCCACCCCCCGTGAAAACAAAGCAACACGAAACCATTCTTTACGTGGCCCTTCCCACCAAAACTCCGTTACTATTCGGTGTAGAGGAAGCACATGCCCTGGGAAAGAATGAGAATCTGGTCGTGACTTCAGCAACTCTGGCTCCTTTCCTGCAGGATTTGCAAAGTTGTGAATGGCACCAGGATGGAAGCTGCTATAACCAGATGCTGTTGCTGGCTTTGCTACAGTCTCTGCCAGCAGTGAGCAGGCCATTCGGATGAAATTTCTTAGTTACTTTCTCAGTTTTTTTGATATCCAACTTAATTTGCTTCTAAAGCAAACAGCGACTAAATAATCAGCTGCAGCTCCAGCCAGTGGGAGCTGTTCTTGGTATTACACGGTATTTCTGTGCTTAAGTCACAAGTTAAGCAGGTTTAAGCACTGAAGTATTCAAGAATGCAAAAAGTCACCTAAAAACTGATGGAAAACCTTCCCTTTACAATCCCACCTTAAAGAAGCACTGTGAAAAGAAACCAGAATTGCCAAGTCTTATGAACATCCATTCAGAAATGGTTTTCATTTTAGAACAGCACTGAACTTTATACCGTAAAACACAAAGCAACACACAGAGCAGTAAGGTGGAAAACTGGAATTCTGTGGGAAGAACTGAACTGATCAGGAAATTAATTGTAATTCCCACACAAAAACATGCACACGTATTCACCAAAGAACACACGCATCTGTGTTTGGAGAAGAAAGACAGAAAAGGGGAAAAGTAGCGAGATACAAATTAACTGGGTAGCTTGCCATTATTTTAACCTCTGAAGGCTCACTTACAAGCCAAAAGAGCATTGAAGTTGGAAAGGCATGTAGATCAAGGAGGATGGGAATTTAGAGGAGTCTTGCTTGAAGGATTCTTTTTTTCTTTTTAATAGGACACGTCTCTCAAGTCCTAGAATACAATCTCCAGGTACTCCATTGGCTGCCGTGCTCCTTTCAAAGCAAATTACGTTTGACAAGATTTGGATATCAACAATTAATTAAACTCAAAGTGGCAAATTATGTTCACAGCCCACTTAAAACATGAAAAGCTTCTTTTGCTGCTAAAGTTTAATAAGTAAACTTAGCAAAACAAACAAACAAAAAAAAAAGAGGCCTTTGATTTTTAAAAGCAATGATTTTTTGGTCAGATGTGTTTGTTCCTTGAACACCCACATTACCTGCCAAAGGCTGAGAAGAAACTAATGCTACACAGTGAATAGGTCATCTCCTCTACCTCTGCACTGGGAATAAAGAACGGGTGATGGTGACTCACTTTACATGCACATCAAAGACATGACTAAGGATGAATCTTCCTGCAAAATATAGTTACCCTTCGTCCAAAATAAACTTCAAGACCTGTCAATCATTTCTAGAGAATAAATATCAATTAACAGAATTGCTGACACGTTCTCTCCCGTGCTACGTGCATTCTCTGGAGCTGTACTGGAAAAGCTTGGTCTTTAAGGCTTGAACCAAGTTAAAAAAGAAACCCAGAGCCAGACTGGAATCCAACATGTGGTGCATATTTCGAGTGGGTGTGCTTCATCTGAAACAAAAATTTCCACTCTTGCAGACCAAGAAGAGAATATATTTGAAAAGAAATCTTCTCACGTAAGAGGCAATAGAGAAGGGAATGCTGAAGAATGGTTTGCCTCGTACTGGGCTGGAAAAAGAAAGATTTTGCAGCAACTAGACGGACCCGCTGGAGTCTGCAGCACTCTCTGGTTCAGCTAAAAGTCCACTGTTCCCATTTTTAATGTTACGTGTAGTGTCAAGGGGAAAATTTGATGTGACAGTGAATTAATCTGTTCTTTTGGTTCTTCTTACAAGAAAAGTAATTCCGTGGTAGCAGTAACTGCGTAAAGCAGCTATATTGGAAGATTTTTCTTCTTGCATTACACTTGCCTCTTAGATTGTAATTTTCCTTTTATTGTTCTTTCCCGTTCTGCATTGGTTTTTGTATCATACTCATTTTAAATTAGATTATGCTGGCTAGAGACTTGATGAAATGTTGTTGATATTTTCCTTTTATGTAATTTGGTAAATATGATAATCTGATATACAGTGAACTATACAAAGCTTTTCAGGGAGTCAGAATCACAATTTTGGTTTAGTTTCATGGTGTGTTATGGTATCCATATCCTTAGAGATGGAGATTAATCACAACTGCAATAACAAAACCATTTACCCCAGTAAATGCTTAAACGTAAATCAAGACTCTTAAGACAAGTCCGGAGTTTTCCTACCGGAATTTTGACCATGTTTCACTCCAGTTCCCTCACTCCAATTCTTGCTTTCTGTGGTTATGAAATTTTTCTCAACACTGGCAGCTGACACACAGTTTTGTCAGCTGATTTTGTACTTTTGAAAATTGGATATTACATATTTGATCTCACAATCAGCTGTTAGAAGGCAATAAATAATATCTAGTTTCAAAACTCAAAGCACAAATCAACTTTGATGAAACAGCACTTTTGCATGGGTCTAAGTCAAACTGTTTTCCAATTCTGCTTTCTACTTCACTCTGTATCTACGCTCTGCTTGCCATTTTGAATTTTCAGATTGTCATTCCACCTCTTCTGAACTGTGATCCTCATATATTTCTTCCTTAAAACTGTGCCTAATTTGTAAGAGGAAAAAAAACCCCACAGTTTTAACAGTACTACATATAATATTTATGTTCTTGATGTAGCTGCTACAACACTTGACTCTTTTTATCACACGAACGTCTGTTGAGAAATATGTTATCATGTTAGATTTTAGTCTCTCTGAAAGATGAGACAACGACCTGTTCTACTGATGCCTGCATTAGGAATCACAGATCAGCTACTTGTCCTGTAGAGCAGGACAAATACTCTGTCTCAGTATTTGAGTTTTTAAATACACTGATTTCACTTGTCCTTTTTGCCTTTCTAGCATGAAATCTCTCTGCAACTCCATGTCACCCTTGCTTCTATGACCCTGAGAAGCTTTACATCATTAGCAGCACATTACTCTTTTTGTATCCACTCTCTTTTCCAGATCATTTATAACACGAGCAGTGTATTGAACGGCACCAATTCCAGGAGGAACACTCACAAATGCAGAAAACTATTTTATCACCCCTTCTTTTTTTCTGGTTTCTCTACCCAAAGACCATCCTTATCTAACTGCATACTAGGATTTAAGAACCTTGAACAGGAGTTGTGGTTAATAATGCCGATGGCATCACCCTTCTCCACCTGCTCTGGGACTCCTTTGGAGAAAGAGGAATGTGCCATCAAGTCTGTGGGTCTGGAGCACCCTGGGCTCACTCTGGAGCTGTACCCTCCCTCCAGGAGAAAGACTGTATTTGAACTGACGGTTTGTTGTTCATTTTCCTCATTCCCCCCACCTCCAAACTCTTAACAACCTGGTTTAAGGCACTTTCCTTTTGCAAGGGAGCAGAGCTGGACTGAAGTGAACTTGCCCAACTTCCTACACTGCAAACTCAGTTAGCTAAAAGCATCTATTTTTCTGTTCTGTGACCTTATTTTCCTCAAGTGCTACTTCTATACATTGATCAGTTTCTAGCCATACAGCAAGCCTCTTATTTCTGATGCTTGAAAAATAGGCTTTAATAGTTTTTAGGTACCTCGTAAATCTTTCTGCAAACTCTTGTTTTGGCCTTCGCTTTGATGTTTTTAGATTAAGCCCACCAGAACCTAACACACTTCCTATACCCTGTGCCAGCTACCATTTCAACTTTATGAGAGCAGGTTACCTTCCTCTTTCTGTAGTTCCATTTATTGCATCATCTGACCACACAAACTCTCTTGACCTTTCACAAAAGTCAACCACTTGCAGGAAATGTGGCAATCTCGAGCCTTCAAGAAAAATCACACCACTTGCACCTATTGCTTTTCATTGCTATTTAGGACTAAGCAATATTCTTACAGACTTCGCAGTTGGGGGGCTTCAACAAAGGACTTGTTTTGGACAGTTGCAACGTCCCTGCAGGAATGAAGTCCAGTCTGATTGTTGTTAGAACAATTCCTCAATTCCTCAGCATTTCCAGTAACTTAACTTGGGTTTAGTACATAGTTAGGACAAGTCAAACCCACCTTTCCTTGCAATCTCCCCAACAATCTGGTCCACAGTATTTTTGCTCTGTGATCAAAGTGTCAAAATCATGTAGTGGGATACCAACAACTTCTTGTACAAATTTATCACTGTCTCTAAAAGGAGCACCAAGTGTGTCTGTGGTTCTTCTGGAATGTGTTAGTCTTACAATGTGATTTAAAAGGCAGCTCCAGATCCTCCAAATTATATTGTCTGTGAATAAAATCACTGTGGGCAATGATTTTATTGTGACCTTGAGGGGACAACAAAGTTGGGCTGGGGACGATGTTATTGTGTGGATGTGCATATATTTACATATTAATACCAGAGCATGACAGCAGCCTGATCTGAGAGCTCTATCACTCCCCTTCAGCAATCACAGTTTTTATTTCTGCACTCCTGCAGCTCATTTGTGTGCTGCATTCTCTACTGTATGTACCTAATTAATACAGAATAATTTTTACCCAGTGTATACTGTGCTAAAAGATTTTTCAGTTTGTGAGAACCTCGCAATGTTTACAACCAAATCAAACACTCCTTCTGAAAACAAATTGGTTTGGGTTAAGTTTGGGCATTAATAAAATTCATTTCCTCTTCTATTTAGTAAAAGCACAGAAAATGTACAAGTAAGATGACTCAGATATCCTAATACTTTTGTTTCTTTGCTTATAAATTATGTCTCTTACTACAATTAGCTTTCATATTAGAGGTAACCATGGGAAGGTCCACCTGTATTCAATGTTTCTGTATTATCATATACATAACAAAGTTATTTCAAGATCAATACATTGCAAACATGCTTATCTTGAATCCTACAAGTATCAGGCTGCACTGTCAAAAGAAGTCTAAGGTGATGCCATCTAGCAGAGATAATTCAGAAGACTCCATGGACACATGAAAAAAATTCCTTATGGACAGCTGTGTGGAACTAAAATTCTTACCAAAGCCATAGTCATAAACCAAGAATTTCTTCCATGCATCTCAAAAGTGCTCCCTGAGATTAAACTGTAACTAAAATAGACTATCAGCTTTTCTTAAAAAAAAAAAAGTTTTAAAAGTATGAAAAATTTATTATCTACTGTAATTTTTACCAACCTTCAATTTCAGACTTTGTTATTCATATGCATTTAATAATTTCCTTTGGTTTCTTCAAGCCATGAGGTAAAATATGAAGGAATTATTTAAATCTAACATAACCAAAAAACCACCCAAATCAAAGCAATTTTAAGGAAAATCAACACTAAAATGAAAGCTATTCACAGACAAATCTTGATGTTTGTTATACACCAAAGCTGATAAATACACAACTATTTCATACAAGATACCTTGAAGCTGAAGAAACTGAATTTCATATTTTCAAATACCTGTATCATCAAGGCTTGAAAACTGTCAGAAGCCTCAGACAGGTAAATATTTTCAGTATAAAAGGACTATAATGTACTCATTAAACCCCATAATCCTTATCAGAGCTACTATTCATCAATCCCACTTTAGCAGCAGGAAATGTTTACCATATAGAAAACTCTTTCCAAAGGAAGAAAAATATTTTCTTGATTAAGTAGTAAACAAGTTAGGAGAGCATTATTTAATTAGATTTTTCAAGTTGCCTTGATACGACCAAGTTGCATTGCTTTTTTTTCCTCCCATTTCTGAAGTGCATATTTTCATTTGGGGCATTTCTAAATTTTATATTGATTAAAAGAGAATTCCATTAGACTTAGAGCTAAGTCACTAAATATAGAAGATGATTCTGCTTGATGATAAACACTGGTAATTATATTAGCTTCAATGGTAATTAGAGATGCTTTCTAGTCATGAAAATTACTAGAGTAGAGCTTTAGAGACAAAAGAGAGGTTAAAAAAAAAGTTTGAAAATAGACCAAAGTCCTTTTGAAGGATCCTGTCACTAATATATTTTTTTCTTTTCCCATCAGGATAAAGAAAATTACTAAGCACTGAGCAAGGTGGTGGGAATGGGAAGGACAGGAGTTGTATCCGTGATGGGGGAGAAGTCTCAGGGGCTAGTTAACAGGGGGAAAGTTGCTGCAGAGCACAGACTGATGGGTGTGAAGTTCTGACCCAGCAAAGCAGTATCAGAAAATGAAGATAGCAGAGAATATTTGGCCAGGTCCAAGGTCTTGCCACAAGTGCTATACAAAACCATCCTGTGGTCATTCTGCACAAGATCCCAGCTCTGAGGGTTTGAATGCAGGCCATAGGATATTTGATATGCTATTAAGAATAGGTGAAACTACTCATTACACACCTCCCCTCAAAACCCAAACCACAAAAAACCCAACCCCCCCAAAACTGCAGCACTCTCCCTGATTCGTGCATTGCAAGAGGATTAGTTAGAGCTTGTAGATCAGGACTGAAGCCTGTTGTTAATTTCTGATGGGCTTAAGTATACAATTTAGCACTGTTAAAAAACAGACAAGTATATGAACTGAAATTTAGCACCCAGGAGTGTGTGTTAATTAACCAGGAGACAATGGAGATGAAGGATGAAATTTGAGATTTTCCGTCAACACAAAGTCAGAACTCCTCTTGCTCCCCAACAGGCAATAAATATGTAATTTATCTTATAATCATTCCATCTGATTAAGATTGTAAAATCATACACTATTTATTACCTTGCCTTTTTTAATATAAAATATCCTAGCTTGGCACTGAACTTTTGCTCAAGCATAAGTTCTTATTCACAGATGTTTCAAACCCTCCTTGAAACTTTTAACTCCAAGTTCAGAGTAACAGGTCAATTCTTTTTAATAATTTTTTTTTTTAAAACTTAATTTTGACTTTGTTATGGCTTCTTCCTCCCTATTTACATTTCACTTTCATTTACTAGCCATGTAAATTCATAGTCACATCATCAGAAAATTCATGCAATATATACCTCAGCTGTATGGTGCTGTTCTTTACTATTCCTTATAGTGCCTGCTTTGATACCTTTACGTAACTATTCAAATAAATAGACATATTTAGCAGTACTTCTTTACCTACTGCCATGAACACCTAGTCTCTTTGATAATGGTTTACTGAATTGTTTTGGTTCCATCTATTGAAGCCATCAGTAATATGCCATAACTGTGCAAAATTACTTCTTATCTTTAATTTGAAAGCAAGAAGGAAATAAAAACACTGGGGTTAAAATCAAAATGACATGTTCTCAGGATTTGCTTTGGATTAATTCAAAGGAGGAGGAGAAGAAAGAATGATCCTTTCTCAGGGGTTGGGGTTCTTCGCTTTCAACTTTCAGGGAAGAAATACAGAGATCTTTTACAGTATCAAAAGTAGTAGCTGGACATTTATTGAATCCATTTTACGAAGATTTAAAACCAAGTTGTTAATAGTTATGGTTGTTAATACCAGAGGGTAGTGGTAGTTTCATGAAGAGCAAAGGAGAGAGGGGAAAGGGTAGGAAATAAAAAAATACTTAAAAACCCCCCACCATATTTGGCTAAAGAAACATTTAGATGCTACAGTGGCATCTGCATCTTCATAAGTGCAGAACAGGGGTTTTGATGGGTAAGTATTTTTTACCTCTGAAGTATGGTAAGTCCCTTCTTCTACCTGACCTTTCTGATTTCCTTTGAATTTCCTTATTTAACTTTCTACAGCCTCTGCAGAAACGTCTGTGTGTAGGAAGTATGTAGGTCACAGAAACGTACTGATGTGTAACTTCAGTACTCAAATACTGAAGTACTTGAAGTGCTTTGAAGTATTCGAGTTTTTTACTTGCCTTTAATCAGAATGTAGAACAATACTTGACGAGAATAAAATCTGTTCATGTTCGTCTTACACACAGCTATCGAGAATTAAAATATGAGTACTATGCATATACAAGCTTTTCTCTTAAAGGATTATTTATTTAGCATCTGTAACTCAAACCAAGCAAGAATTCATAAGGAAAACAGAATACACATCGGATTTTAAAGCAGACAGTGTCTACAGAGTTCTACATGCAGAATCCAAAACCTCAATATTTTTAAGTTTTACAGCAATTCAGAGACAGCATATAGATGTTCTAACTGGAAAGTCACGGGTGACATGGCAATTACTACTCGTGGCAGTGGAACGTCAGCACCCAACCTCTGTAAGGTGCATTTGCATCAGGGATTGGCCTTAATAGCTTAGCTCTTAAAAAACTGTATTACACAAACAATGTCATGTGCATTTCCAGGAGGCTGAACTCTTCAAAGAAAAAAGGTTCTTTACTTTTTAATATTAAAGCTCAGGCAGGGCCTGATCAGCCTGAATGCTGTTCCAAGTACAAGTTGCTTAATTACCTAGGATGAACAACATCTGCTTAAAGGATTGTCTTACTTATAGTTAACAGATACCACTGCTGCTTAAGTTTACAATTCATAGTTCTTGAGCATTTCACACTGCTCACATACTCACAATTGTAAACCAGTCCCATCACTGAAGTTCTCAAAGTGGTAACTGGCATAAAGATCCAGACTGCTAGTTGAAAGTATCAGATAGAAGTATTTACTTTTAAACCACATCCTGGTTTTAGGAGGAAAACCAACAACTCTTTAAAAACATAAAATAAATAACATAATTTACTCAGAATGTAATTAAGAGGGCAAACATGAGAAAGAGACCTTCTCAGGGGTGACATCAGAGTCCCAGAAAGCAGTGCCCTGATACAGATACAAGCACACACAACAGCAAAGTTTGCTATATTCTCTGCAGATGCTGAGGAAAGACCTGCATAAATATTTCCATACAATTCTCTAGGTAGGTCAGGACAGTACAGTTACCTACAATTACTCTTTGAAATAGCCTGAAACTTCCTGAAGAATCAGAATTGCATTTTTTAAGCATCTTAAAGCAATGAACACAACTTGCACCCAAACCAAACTAAAAATACAAATCTAAAAGTAAGCTACAAAATACCTGAGGTGGTTACACACAAATAAGCTGTTGATTACAAACCCCAAAAGCCACATAAGCATCAAAACTTCTCCTGCACTATAAGACCAGCACATGAATAACTCTACACCTCTGACTCCGATTAGAAAAGGTCAGTTCTCACTCCCCCCTCTGTCCCATAGCTTGTATTTTAGTAATGACTTACTATAAAGTTAAAACTATAGCATATAGGTTAAAAATACCGTTTACCAAAACCACCACTCCACCTGAGAACTGATGTAGGAGATATTCCTGCAATGCTTTCAGCCATCAAGCTTTCATCCTTGCAGAGATGGCTTAAGGACCTAGCAGTACAAATTTTATCTTTAAAAAACAATTTTCTAACAGTCTCTTAACTGCCCAAGAAGCAGAATACACACAGATAAAAATAGTGTGTAAAAACAAAGGGCTAAAAGGTTTGTCTGCACGTGAGTGTGTGGGGGGGGAGGTGTGGCACAAGAGGTGTTATTTTAACATCAGTCTGGAGAATACCATGCCAAACTTGAATGAGACAAAAAGATCTAAGCAACATTAAAAAGAAGAAAACCAGTGTTCCCTCAAAATGGATGAAGTAGAGAAGCTGTGTCATACTTCAGAAGCTCTTAGGTTGCAAGGGACATTGCATTTTACTCCAGTTTCATTCATTCTTCTCAAGCCCCCAAGTAAGGGGTTATTGCCCAGATGCAGTTTGTTGCTCTCATCTAACACTTGTAAGAAAATGAATTATGAAGCTGTAAGGACTTTTATCTATGGAGTAAAATAAAAACAAGCTAAGATTTGGTGACTACAACAAGTAGCAGAGGGTGGAGCACAAGCATCAGTTAAGTTGTTCTGAGTAAAGGATGAATTCTTGTCACAGAATCTTTGCTATTTGAGAACTGGGGTGCTCACCAAGGTTAAGACAGGCAAAGAACCGCATTTCTATTTTAACTACATCCCCAAACTTTATTCCTTCATTCAAGTTTATCCCTCAGGAATTTTCCTACGCAAGAAGTACAGAGAACATCAAGAACTGTTCTCTCTTTACAACTGCAGGAGAAACTCTGGCTCACAATCACCAAGAGCTTAGCTTTGCACTGAATACCAACGCTGGCAGGTTCTTACAACACCTACTTACTGCTGAAACTTCAGTCAGCAGATAGGAAGGACATCCTAAAATGACAAGTTTTCTGAGTTTTCTTTTGTTTACTCAAGCTTAAATGTGTCTTTTACTAAAAATTAAAAAAAAAAAAAAGGCAGAAAAAAGGTTGGGTTTTTTGTTTGCTTGGATTTTTTTGTGTGTGCGCGTTTTTGGTTGGTTGGTTTTTGCTTTGTTTTTCAGGGGTAAGTGTATGTGGGGGTGAGATTAAGAAATAAATCCTTGCAGTGCAAACTGCATTAGTGCAATGGTAAATCATAGGATCTTCTATGACATCTCCTAACACACCCTACAAGGAATTGCAATAGTCTTCCTCCTGAAAGGCCAACAGCAGGGAGGAGACTTCTATAAAAGGGGTTCTGCCTGTACCTTCCATTCAAACATTACTGAAAGCCTCCCTGCATATTTCTTCTACAAAACTCCAGGTGAGATTGTATTGATTGATTTATGATTCTTACGTCTAGAAATCCTAACAGCATGAACACGTCAGCTAAATAGCAAACAAGTGATAATTTGGGGAACATTACTGAGATTTCTCATTAAAAAATGTGGGTTTAGATCACAGTATCAAAACACTGACCGTAAAAATTCAAGATTTGTAGCTTGTTGGGTTTTTAGTACAGGCTCTTCAGTTTTATTTGGTTCTTACGTGCAGAGAGATAGACAACAGCTGCAGGGAAAAGTTTGTGAGGAATAGATCTTGTTTTCACCTTATGCCAACGAGATACCCACAGACTTGGAGAGTTGGTAACTTAATTAACACCCTCCCCCCCCAATACACACAAGATTCCTTCACAAGGAGGTTATGTCCAGAAGGAGATGGCAGAAAGCTAATCCTTTGTGGCTCCTTTTTGGACAGCTGTGTAATATGAAACAAGATTTAGGGAAAATTGATATTCCCTTACAAGACATTACAGATGAAGTGACCAAAAGAAAGAAAGAAGCAGTAACTAAAAAAACAATTGACACTGACAGTTTGGAGCAGAAAGGCCTCCCCTGACTCTCCAACAAGTTTATGATCTCTGAGAAGTCAATCCAGGCAAAACCAGAGCTCTCAATCAGAAAATCAGGAAAGAAACTGATTAACACTGGTTGCTCACAGTCCTGCCCCATCCTTCTCCCCCCACTTTCTAGCCTAACTGACACGTGCAGCCTTCTGGAAATTCTGTTTACTACGTTTGTACATGAGCATTATAAATTGTAAATCTTCTTTTGATCAGTAACATTACTCTATCCATGCATTTGACTACTTTGTTTTCTTTTCTACACAGGCTAAACCCATCTCCCAAACCCTAAATCCATGAAAGATATGAAAGAATTTTCTTTGAGGAACAGTTTTTACCTCTTCAGTGGAGCAGTAGAAAACTAGGAGATGAGAAAGGTGTGAGCCCATCACTTAGAAGCTACCCACGTTCTCCAGAACAGAAGCTGTGGTGAAGCCTTTTATACAATCATAAATTTACCAGTTAAGGATGCTAGATGGAAGAGAAGGAAAACCCTGAACAACAAGAATTAATATGAAAAACACTTGTGGAATTATGGTTTTAAATGTAGCCTGTTTGGTATACTGCTTGGCTTAGCGTTCAACATGCAATATGAAGAGTCATCAGGATGAGGAAACATGGAAGTTATCTTTCTGACCCACTTCTGTGTAACTTTGCATTACATAATGGCACAAGGGCAACAAAAGGAGTCAAGCCCTCTCTTTGACCAGGACTCTGGCTCATATCATATTTGTTGGCAGGCTCAATAAATATCTGAAACAGGACTGGAAAGCTATGCTAACAGTCTGACATTCTTCCCCACCCTTTTGTCCCTCCCAAACAGAGGAGATTGGCAGGATTTATTGTTGCTCTGAACAGTAGAGTAGTAGGAATTAATGCCATCATTGCACTGGACTTGAAACAACTTTATTTCAACACAGTTTTAAACGTCAGGATGACAACAGCACTGCAGAGTCTCTCTACTTAGTGTACAGAACTTCAGCCAAATATTCTCATTTATTACCCATCAGTTATTTTTAACCATGAACCATTAAAGCCACAGATATACAATCGAAAACTTTTGCTTCTCTATTAACATTGAATTTAGAACATATTTTACTTTCTACGAGATTATGCATTTTAAATATTTCTACATGCCAAACATGAATGCAATAGCTGCATCCAAGCCTTTTCCATGGAAGAATAAAAACAGTGCTCATAAATTCAATTCAAAATATGTAGATTTTAAAACTATGCTGGTGAGAGTCTGAATTCGAGATTATCTCGAGTAACATGTGTTCAAGTTGTACATTTGATCCACTCCCAGACAATGACAACCAAACCAAAATGGATAAACAAATAAAATTCCACAAACAGATATGCATCAAGCTTCTCCTGGGGAAGTCCCACAGCAAGGGGCAGATAACAAAGCAAAACGTACTGATTAAAGAGCTGCTGTGCCAGGTTGTGCAGGGCAGAAAGCATGATGCAGCAGTTTCCATTAGCACCAATGCCTGCACACATCTTACAAGAGCAGAGCCTCTTTAAATAGTTTACAAGGACATTCTGTAACTTGTTCAGCAACTGAGATACATCCAGCTTCTTTTCCTCCTTCCTGTTGGTGTTGTATATGCTGATGGGGGAGATGCAAGCAAAAAAAAACCCCAAACTGAAGCTCGTACAAGGGCTGGTAGTTATACTGAGAAAGAGAGTTTAGAGTCTCCAAAAATTGGGTTGGGTTTTTTTTTTCTTTTTTAATCCCTCCTAGTACCAAGCTGACAGTGAATATATGCAGTTCAGACTTACAGTGCTGATTCAGAGCACTCGTCAGCTGTAGTCTTCAACTATTCCATAAGAAGGGAGGATGTTTATGGAAGTCAAAGAGAATTGTGTTTTAATTTGGCTCAGTAGTTTAACATTTTATACACTATGCATTTGTACTAGTCACAGACTGAATAAAAAAGCAACATTTAAACCTGCATTAGATTGCTACATTAGGTAAAGGGTTTGTGCCCCTTAAAGTGAAACATGGGAAGTTATACAGAAGCAGAATGAGTGTCACTTCCAGTTTTCTTTCAATCTCTTCTTCATTCTTAACCAAATCCCTCTCTCCCTTTCCTTCCTTCCTCTCTCTCTTTCTTTCTAGCTATTTAATTGTAAGAACTCCTTATTTAAACTTACCTTTTATG
>JANHFX010014952.1:0-36809 GCA_027560015.1 Chloroceryle amazona | reverse complement strand
AGATCACTCAGAAATGCATCCAGGCAGGTCTTGAAAGTCTCCAGAGAAGGAGACTCCACAACCTCTCTGGGGAGTCTAATCCAATGCTCTACAACTCTTACAGCCAAGAAGTTCTTCCTCATGTTGAGGTGGAACTCGCAGTGCTCGAGCTTGAATCCATTGCCCCGCATCCTATCACAGGGCACAAGTGAAAAGAGGCTGTCCCTGCCTTCTTGACACCTTGCTCTTGTGTGCTTTATCTAAGATGCAAGATGAGGCCTTGCAGTATTCCCTGGGAGACAACAAAGTCTTTAACACGAAGTCTATCACAAGCTGAACAGAAGGATTACAACAGTGCAAAGTCACAAGGGCTACAAACATCCTATATACTTAATTTTCCCATCATGATTTGTTTTGCTATGCAAGGATCCTCAGTGCAACAGAAAAAAAAAAACCCAAACCAAAACAAAAGTCCTTTGTGCAGAGGGCAAGTGTAGCTGAAACAGTGCCAAAAAGACTGACATGCTTTTTGCTCCATCTGCCCGCTAAAGACCACGCGAGCCATCGGCCAGCTGTCTCTGCCGTCCATCTCCCATACACAGAAGTTCCTGAAAGACACACAGAACTCCCAAAGCCCCTACCCACACGCAACACCACAGCAAAGAAAATGCAATGCTCTTCTCCAGAAGAGACTGAAAGATGGTGGAATCAACAGAAGGAACTCCAAGCAATTATTTTTCTTCTTTGGTCTGTGAGGATGAGAGGGAGCCTTACATCATGCCACAGAGGCAAGTAACAGTCACAGCAGTAACTCAGTGTTTGACGAGTAGGGGCAGTACTCTTCCAACCAGCATAACTCTACCATGACATTAAGAAAACAACACATACGAGCCACTGTTTTAAGAATAATCTTGTGGACTTTAGGCAAATGCTGCCACTTCACCAGCAAACCTGAAAACAAAAAAAATACGGGGGTTGGGGAGATGCTCACAACAAAAAAAGCTATCGCACCTTTTCCTTTTGCAGTGCAACAGGGCAATAAATAGGAGAAAGCCTAAACAGACATAAACATAAAGGGAATCTTACAAATGTATTTAGTCCCACCTCTATAAAACCGTATCAGTCAATCCTGTTTTCATCTGCCTAAGTGAAAGATACACTTAGCCACTGGATAGCTCTTAAATTTGAGTATGTACACATTGGTGCTTTCCTCCAAGTATTTTTCTACTTACCTTTTCAAACTTGACAAGCACAAACAGTGACCCTGCAGTACTTACTTAACACTACTATTATACTTTGATCTTGAACTAGTTTTAAAGCAAAGCATGTAAATAATCTCCTACCCCCCTCAAAATTTCACGTTTATGTATCATGGTATCATGATTTGTTACCATTTTTAATTAGATAACAGTAGGAGTGATCCAGGGTGCTGAATGTTAATGAACCATAATTCTCAAGACTTGGTAAAAAAACCCAAAAAACAAAACAACTTTACGTTTTCCAAACTTACATTCACTTCTTGGCAAAAGAACATTTACAAAGGAACACCAAAATATAACTCAATCTGCTTTCTATATCCCCTTAGGTTCCTTATTTTTTAGCTGTAGTGGCTCCAGTCTCTTTGCCACCTCGTTACTGGAAATGAGATTTCTTCTTGACAGTATGTGCCACAAATTCATGTTCCGACATAAGGCAGCACAAGCTTGGCCACAATACTAGTGATTAGAAGTGACTTCCCAATATTTACAGACAGATAGCTTGGGAAAGCCTCACAAGAAGCTCTGGTTTAAATTATATTTTCCAAACAGACACTGAGACAGGGGAGAGAAGACTTAAGACATCCTTGATGTTGATACTAAAGATACTTTCAGGCAGTCATTAGGCAAAGGATTGCCCAAAAGGAAAGAATGACATTTTTCAGACAAAGAAACTGAAGGTATCTATTTTGATACTGCTCCTGAAATATTATTCATGCCTTGTAAAACTAATCAGTATAAGTAATAAGAAGCCAACAAACAAGTTAAAAAAACCCAAACCACCAAAACAAATAAATAAAAATAGAACTCCACCAATTGTGATATCGGGTTTGGCAGTAATAGTTCATTTACTTTTTACTGTAAATTATATTACCTTATACCACCAAATGTGAAAATCTTCTCTCAATTAAAGAGCAGCATACCACAACTAGCACCATGATTTAAAATACTTCACCTTTCTTCCTCCTCTAACCTCTCTACTTAATGGCAGGGTTGGGTTTTTGGTTTGGTTTTTTTTTTTTTGGAGGTACACTCAGTTAGGATCTACCTATGAAATAATTCAAAAGTTCATAAAAATCTTAGAAGCCTTAACTTCCATAGGAGAATTATTTAACTGTTAAAGCAGTTATTTCTAAAAATCATTTTTTGGGTGTGAATTTCAAAGCAGCGCTGTAAATACTTCTGCCCCAAAACTTAGACTCATACAACACTTTGGGTTGGAAGGAACCTTTAAAGGCCAAACTTCTACAGGTGCTGCTATTGCCATCCCTCCCATGGTAGAACACAGTATTTTATTCTGGCTGGCTCAGAAAAAAGGATGAGTAAAATTAGAGAGAAAAAGGAGAGATTGTTGGTTTCGTACTTGTAATGCTGATATAATTTTCTGTAAGTGAACCAAAGTCTAACTGAAGGAGTTTAGTTCTTCCTGAAGGTTTTTTTTTTTGTTCAAAGTCAAAACTTCGAAGTGGCTTCCAGTAAGCAGGGCATGTTAATTAGTTTTAAACAGGTCATAAGAGAGTCATAGTTCACACACAAAGCAATTTAAACATTCTCTACAATCCTATTCAACAGGCAATGAAGCTTAACAAACTGCTTCTTCCAGAGGTCTAGCAAAGACAAGTTCCAAACGCTCCTGAAGTGCAAATGTACGCATTGACCTTTGGTAGGAAAACAAATTCAACATGGAACTCGCAGCCAAACTCATTCCCTCATCTTTGGCTGCCTCCCTCCCCCCCAGCACATAAAGCATCAAAAATCACTGTCAGAAAACTTAAGTGATTTTTTCCACAAGTTGTCCAACCATAAAATGTATTTTCAGGAGGAGGAGGAGGAAGCCATCATTAACAGGGAACACTGACAAGAAGGCACTGTGCACTAAGCCAGTCTCTAAGCCCTATCAGCCATGTAACATCTCCCTCTCCCAGAAGAGGGGAAGCAACAGATGGAATATGAAAGGATGGGAGTAGAAGACACACAGGGAGAGATACCCTTGAACATAATAGCCAGACTTTAGATTTTTGAATCGTACAAATCCAGTTGCTTTAATAGAGCTGACTGTGCTGTTAGTTGTGTTAAATTTGTCTGCTCGCTGAAAATCTCATATTAATATTTTATTCCGTTACATAACGCTTCCTTCACACAAAGCTAACTTCCAGAATCTTATACCTTTATGTAATAGAGAGCTTACAATCCCCCTGCACAACCTTCCCCCACATTTCACATTAAATTAAGATGAAACCAGTGCAGCTCATCCCACAGGACAGAGTCTGCCACGTCTCCTTTCACGCCTGTTTCCCTGCGCACTCCTCTCAGTGCAACCCCCCCCACCACCCCAGAATGGGAGCAGCAGCTCAGAGGCACAACCCAGTGCCACTCCTGGCTGAATTGACCCCAAACACTGGAAAATAATCCTACTTCTCTTCTTGACCCACAGTAACATATAGGAGGTAAGCAGTCGAGGAGAAAGCCCTCTGTGGATTGTAGGGGATGAACTTAAACCAAACCAAGAGTTAGAGAGAAACGTCCTTCAGCCCAAGTAAATGTAATGGAAATGGCTGTCAAATGCACACAATAAATGTTTTTGAGAACACGGCTCTTTCTTCCAGAGCTTTTCTGGTCACACTCTTGTAGAATTCTCTAGAACACTCTAGTAGCCTTCCCTGCTCTTTGACTCGCAGGATGGCAAACGAGGCTGTCAGAAGAACACTGAGACTTCAGTAACACCGACAGCTTTTCAGGACATAGTTTATTGACAGTTCCATCTCTACATTCCTTAAGGGTTTTTATGTTGCTATAACACCTGGATCATTTCCTCAATGCATCGTGGAGGCAGGAGGTCTTTACAAGAGCCTTTGGAGTTCATCTTGCTATTAACTGCAAACAACTATCAGCAATTCCAGTATTACACTGTGAGGCTTATTAGGGAAAAATACAAACCCAAGCTGGGCCAAGAAGCAGAGATCATCTTATTCCAACACTTTAAATTCTTGCTCAGGGTTGCTCTTCCACATTCAGGCTTTATAGTGTATGTTCAAACATGTTAGGAGTCCTTCCATTTGCAGGAGAGGGTTTTCATTCTGCTTTTATCAGCTACTATTCCCTCAGAAAAAGCACCACGTCAACCACCTGTACTTAAAGAACAATTTCTAATCATTCTTCCTGTTACTCTTAACTTTCTTTTAAAAAAGCCCTTAGAAGTGATTTTCTCCCCTTGAATTAAAGCACAGCCTTAAGTCACATCAGCTCCCCTGTGACTAGACCAGTTCCCAGAAGCCTGATGCTTCAGACCTGGGACATCTTGACTCCACACACTCCCTTGTATTAGCTGTATCTGCCAGCTGCTCTTCTCCTTTCATACATAAAATAATCTTTAAGCATCATATGGCCTTGACTATGCGTGTATGTTCTGACAGGTTCAGGCTAAAAGGGTTACAGGCCATTTGTCAAGCTGTATCACATTTCCTCCACACCCTTCCTCTCGTGAGCAACCCAACACCGCTCCCAGCTACAGCCAGATGCAGAAGCCCGGCCATGACCGAGCAAAGGCTATTATTTGAACCTAGCAAAATAGGCTGGTGTGCATATAGTGAATCACGGCTGCTAAAATAAAGGGCATGACACAGCAGAAGCTAAATTGATGACAAATGAACACATAATCAGGCTCGAAGAGAAAAGCCCGGCTCTCCAAAATCACAGTTTAATTGGGGTACTGTCCTCAGTTCTTGCGTCGATGATTAAGGGACTTGAGCATCTCCCTGTGAAGAAAAATTGAGGGAACTGGGGCTGTTTAATCTTGAGAAGACTGAGAGGGGATCTTATGAATGTCTTTAATATCTGAGGGATGGGTGTCAAATGGAAGGGGCCAGGCTCTTTTCTGTAGCACCCAGCAATAGGACACAGAACAGTGGGTATAAACTTGAGCATAGAAGGTTCCACCTCAACATGAGGAGGAACTTCTTTATTGTGATGCTGAAGGATCCTGGAACAGGCTGCACAGAGAGGTTGTGGAGTCTCCTTCTCTAGAGACTTTCAAAACCCGTTGGGATGCATTCCTGTGTGACATTCCCTGGGTGATCCTGCTCTGGCAGGGGGGTTGGACTCGATCTCCAGAGGTCCCTTCCAACCCCTACCATTCTATGTTCCTGTGATTCGGCCAGCAGGCTAAGACAACTGCTGGAGATGTTGTACATGAACCCAAAAGGGAGGTTGAGCTACACCACCCTTCAGACTCACGGACAAGAAAGCCCTCACCCTACGCACTCAAGAATCCTGTGCCAAACTGTGCAGCATGAGATTTGTAATTGAATAGTTTTGCCAGTATAAAACAACGAGGCAAGTGATGACCCACACAGTCCACTTCAGAAAAGGACAGTTCTAGTAACACTTACTGGCGTTATCTAAGTATCTCCAAATGCTCTGCAGGAAAATGAGAGTTTTGTTAATAAAAACTGCTATGTGATCTAGGGAACTGTTACTGCCATAGCTGTATCAGTCACAGGTCACACTGCCACACTTCTCACCAGCACCATTGCAACCACTGTAACAAGGACAAGATGTCAGCACACTACTATCTGGGCATTGGTGTCCTACTTTCTCTGAAGTGAAGTAGTGCTTTGGGTCGAGGTATCAACAGATGGCTCAAACATCAATTTCACTTCCTCCATCCACAGCTTCACAGACCATTCTTCTCTACTTCACATTAAATCCATCTCCTGAGATATTTTTTTTCCATTCTAAATAATGCATTTAAAGAGAGTTAATTGCATGTAACAGCAGAAATCTCTTTTCCTATCAGAAAAAAACCCCAACACAATAGATCTTTATGTTAACAGAACAAGGATGATGGTCACAAGGCATCACATCAAAAGCTTTACCAAGACAATCACTCTGTTTTACATAGGACAGTGAACAGGTACTTCACAATAAATACTTCAGTATCAGGATAAGGACTTTTTCCACTTCTAGGCCAGATGCCTTTGGAGAAAAACAATAAATTACTTCTGAGTATATTTAATTACGGTTGAGAGAAGTCTGTGGATGCTTCCATGCAGGGGAAGAGGCCACTAAGGTTCAGAATTTGAAACGTACAGGTATTGCAACACTACAGAAATAAAGAAATCCATCTTGTTTACTTCAAGCCTCTGAATCTGATCCTTCCTAGATGACCTACAGGAATCCAAGTTCATTGTAGCTATCAGGTACTACTCAGTGTAAGAATACAGTGTATAAATCTGCTTAGATATCTACACGGCTAAATACAGAATGACGGGTTTCATAAAGCAACTTGTGAACAGGTGGCTGTGTTTCAAAGCTTTTTGTCCAAATACTGTGGTGGCTTAATCCTTCAGAAAGAGGAAAAAAACCCAATCCTTCTGTTTTTGGAAACCTTTATAATACACACCTTTTTGAGACCATACAGCATATGGCAATATACATGCTGAAAAATGAGACCTGAGCATGCAGCAGTAGATTCTGGATTTATAACCTATTCTACCAACTTTGTCCTTATTTCTTATTCCAAGTGACTCCATGACACTACTTGAACAATGAGAGTGTATCACAGCCTCTATTTTTCTCATCTTATTGCAAGTTAGTTCTGAGATGCCCTAACAGAGGGGCGTGTGTGTGTGGGGGGTCCTCTTCTGACCATTATCTGTAGAAAATAGTCTCACCTTGGGACATGCAACTCTTGGAGTTGCTTACCCTATTTCTAATGGAAAGATCTGAACTTAAATAACAGAAGCAAATTACAAAACTAGGCTTCTGAAGATATTTCTGTGCAGAAGGTTTGCTGCTAAGTGTTAAGCACGCTATTAAAAGCATGTAGAGCACAATAAAAGAACCACAGGAATGCTCACTCGAGATAAGGCTAAGTATCATTGCTACACCTCAAGGAGTTAAGAGTTCAACAGCCAAAGCAGACATAACTTCCCTTCCCTGCAGTCCTCACGCCCCCCTCCACTAACATTTATGAAAGTGGGATAAGCTGGAGGAAGAGCAGAAAACATCTCAGAGGCAACTCAAGTCTAGATTAGTATTGTCTGGAAAACACAGTCCTTTGGTGCCTTCTGTGTATGTCAAAGAGGCATCCAAGCAAACAGAAGTGCCAAAACAAAACCAGATCAGCTTCCCGGGACTGCAGCTCCCACTGCAGTAATCCTCTCTACTGAGACTGTTGCTGGTACAGTATCATAGAAGCCAATTGCTGATTTTGCCTGTCTCACTCCAGGGGTAGACTGGAAGAAAGGGGAGAGAGGCAGCACAACATGTTTATGTAGTGCAATTACATAGGAACAGCACATTGCAAGAAGTTTGGTCATTTTAAATACAATTTATTAGCAAGATGCACTACGATCCCCAAAAGGCTGCTAACTCAACCAGGTAACAGCTTTCAGGTTTGGCTCACTCCAAAGTCCAGCTGCAAAGTTGTGTTCTCCAGCTCAAAACTCTTCATCTACAGCCTAACTCCGTAGATAACAGTGGAAGCCCTTGACAGTGCCTCTTGCCATACCCAATATATTTTGTTGGCTGTGCTATTTATTAATATAACAATAGCATGTGGCAACCTGGAATCAGAAATAGCAAAACTAATACCAGTGACATTTATTTCTAAATGTGAATTCTGAAACCCTGAATTACTGAATTGGAGTCTGAACAGCTTCTTAACCACCAGCTAAATGCCACACATCTTGCCTGGAAATGAGATACAAAACAGCCCGTCAGACATCCTTGCATTAGTTTCCTTTGTGGTTTGTTTCATCTGTCTCAGCCACATTTTTAATTGGTTTGGGTTTGTTTGGGGTTAGTTTGTTTGAGCTCAAAGGTATAGAAATACTTTATGGGACCTTTCCCAAACTCCTACACATTGAAAGCTTGAAGCCAAAAACTGTATTTGTTCCATGCTTCTCATATAGGTCACACAGAAGGCTGGATCTATGGTAGTCCTAACAGCTTTAGGATAAGAAATTCTCATCTGAATAGAACTTTTTCCTCCTTTTTCCTCTCCCTTAACATTAACCTTCCAAACCATGCCTGACAGTTACCTGCTTTCTACACTGAAAAACTGATAGAGCTCAGGGTCTCAAAAACATTGCTAAGCATTTGAAGGAAATTCCTTATGAGCCCTTTTCAGATGTTACTCCTCAGGAAATGCTTTGAACCTACCCAAAAACTGTTCAACCCATTTGAAGCTCCTTCACTTGACTAAACATGTGAAGACCACACACCTTTTAAATGGTCCCTTATCATGTAACTGCTGCTTTGGTGGTTCAAAATAGCACTGGAAAATAGTGACCAGCTGTCCAGACTCCAGCAGGTATCACGGCAGGGGTCTTACTTTCCCCAAAATTGCTCGATAGATCTCAAAGGAAATCAGTGACAGATATGATTATGCTGTCAGAAATGAGTCCAGTCACGGGACAAGAGATGCCTGACAGTTACGATAACTGTCATTACTTAATTTTTTATCTTGACTCCACAGCAGCAGGAACTTGCAGAAGTTGTACCAACTTCAAAACAATACTGAAGTTTTAAGAAACAGGTTTGCTTTTTACTTTACAAACAACATATATTTTCTTGACCTTTTCAAACTAACAAGAAGGTACTTAACTAGTTCAAAGAAATTCCCAATTCAGAACCAGTTAATTTAATACAAATGTCCCCTTCCTTAGCCCTTCACACACAAACACAATGCAATTCTACATGATTATTATAGGACTGTTCTGGGTCATTACTGACTTCACCAGAAAAGTTACAAGTTTAACTGAGCACCATCCCAAACCAAAACCAAGGCTGAATTTCATATTTGGATATTTGGTGTATTAAGCACGGTTGAAATTTATACAGCTCTTCTACACTTTCATAGCTGACAGAAGCTTTTTCCTACCTCACCAGAAAATAGGTTTAGACCACTACTAGAGCTAAGCACCCCAATTAGGTTGAAGGCAGGGGAAAGACTAGGAAGAAGAAGAAATGAAGGGGAAAAAAACCCACACAGTTCCAGAACCAGTAAGGTCCACTTGGGCCCCAAATCCCCAAAGCATCCACCCTTCATTATCTCTGCAACATAAACAGAAAACAGTGAAAGAGCACAGGAAGAATGCATCAACTGGGAGGAAAAACAAAACAAAACAAGACACAGGAACTGTTTAGTTAACTCAGGAGAACACTTGGGATGAAATGGATGCAGTCTGGTCTAAACTTAAGTTAAGCTCTTCTACCACAGATCGTGCACTTTGGTTTTTTTCCCTATACCTGATCAATATCTCAATGGTGGAGTTAACCCACCAGAGACTGCTAGCACTGATTCAGTTCAACTACTGTCACACACTGCTGCAATAAAAATACACCAGAACAATCGCATCCTCCAAAAGAAGGAATGTCTAACCAAGTAAAAATCAAAAAGAATCCAATTATTTTCCTGTCATGTACCATCCCTACACTTTTAACAAAGCAAATACATTAAAATCCCTACTACATCCAAAACTTGAAGGTATTATTTGTTTATACTGTTGAAAGCACAGATTTTTAGCCGAGAATGTGAAAAAAACACTCTCCCAAAACAACAGCAATAAAAAAACCTATCTAACAGGATATACTTCCTACAGAGATTCCAGCTTACACACGATGCAGTTGTGGAATATGGCACATATTGTATGTGCTAGACTAGACCTTAAGTCAAGCTGTTCTTTCAAAGAGTTTATCAAGTTAGGAAAGAACCAGATTTCCTGAACCAACATAATAACTCTATTCCTTGTGGCAAAATAATTTGTAGAGGTAGAACCAATGATTTGAGATTGTCACTCTTCGTTACTTATGCAATTGCACTGTATGGGGATGTTCCTCTGCAGTGACTCTTCCTCCCTAAAACTCTGTTCTGTTTCAGTTACAGGAGGATGTTATTCAACTTTGGAAATACCACTTGTTCATATCCAGTAAAGCAGACGTTGGTTGATCCATGGGGAGTCATCTCCTACAGCATTACTGTCACCAAGTAGAATCCCCCAGACAACTCCTATACAGTACAGAAAGCAGAGAGGCTCCTGGGGCTGGCAGCATTTCAGAGGCAATCCTGGCCAACACCAGTGCCATTTGCCAGCTGTGCAGTTCAGGGTCAGGTTGGGCTGTGCTCCCAGAAGGCCAGGCACCTTAAGTATGCTGAAGTATGGGGTACAGAACCAAAGAGTGCACACAGTCAGCAGAAAACCAGCTCAGAGAAAACCCAAACATGTCGGATCTGCTGCGCTGCAGGTTACATCCATTATATACTGGCTACCAACTGCATTAGCAAGAGCCTATAGAAGTGCATTTAAGAGACAAATGGGAAAGGGATGACTATTTCACACTGTCAGCACCACTTTGGAAAATACCTGGCAAATACAGAGCTGCAGGGATGTTGGCTACCAGCATAGTTCCTTTCTCCTTACAGATCCATCTGAAGCACAGCAACTGCTTTTCTTCCATTCTGGAAGGTACAATACCTTAACTGATGGGGAAGGGGTGAAGGGGAGATAGTGGTGGTGTTTGCTTTCAAATCAAACGTACTAGATCTGCACGGTCCTATAAACAGTGAATCTGGGGCCTTTCTTGGTGATGGCAGAGATTTAAGATGCATTGGCACATGAACAAGGACCAATCACCTTCATCAGTTATTTCAGTCAATAAAGAGCAGAAAAGAAGATCTGCAGTATTAGCAATGCCTGCTTTCTCCTTCCACTCCAGTGAACAGCTGGCTTTGAAAAATACTCAGACATCTTGGGAGAAAATACACACACAAATCTTGTCACAGAGGGATGTTAACAGTAGACCCACTCCTTGACAAGCTTTTAGCAGCCAACAGCAACTAACAGTTTGTGTAGTGAGATTATCTATTTTACTCCACACCAGAACAACCTGACTGAAAGAAATCTGGGATACCTTACTGTGGGCAGTCTGCTGCATGTGACTGAGAAGGTGAATCTGGCAGCATCCAGGTCCCAGAGAAAGTATGATCAGGTGCCTTATCAAAAACCCAGAGCTCTGAGATCAGTAATGCAAGTTACCTACAGTTCTGAGAAGTTTTACTTGCTGTTCTCCTGATACCACCCCAAGAATCCAGACATCACAAACAACTCAATAGTAGAAGTGATGACACCCATGCTATTCACAGACTCTCACAGCAACGTGCTTTTGCCACGGCAGGGATGCAGGTGGTACCTACTCATTTTAAGCAAAGACTTAGCGTAGAAGATACACAGTCAAGTATCATCTAAGAGAATATTTAAAATGAAGGCTGCATATATTCTCCAAACTTAAAGATTCATTGCATTTATGTTAACTAAACCGCATCTGAGTTTCTTAACTTTTCTTAAGCAATCAATACTTGGCAAAGTTTCTCAGAACGCATATACAGGAAATTTTGTATATAGACTGTAATTAATTCACAAAAGTATAAAGAGCTGTGTTCCTCCCACCCCTCGTTTAAAAAAAGACAAAACCAGATACCAGCATGATCTAGTCTGAGATCTTGAGTAGCAGAGATCACAGAAGTTTCATCCACCAACTTGAGAAATCCAAAGCTTCTGGCACTGACTCATTAGAAAGCCCATTTAAAAATTCTCTTATGGACATCACAAGGCAACTTTTGGTAAATTCTCCAGTTTTAAGTGTCTTTTAAGAACTGGCACATAGAAGCAGAAACTATGCTAAAAGAAGCTATATATATGTATGTATATTTACCTTTGCCCCCTAGAGCTATCCGCCTTCAGCTTTCACATCTTCCTTCCTTTGAGCTACGAGACTCACCACAACACTTCCTATCCTTCTTTTGGGTAAACTCAATCTTTGCTTCCTTATCCTCAGCACTAACAGTTTTACTGCAATTTTTATGCAGGCTTTGTTTTGTTTTGTTTTGCTTTTGTTCTTGGTTTTGTTTGTTTGTTTGTTTGGGGTATTTTTTGGTGGTGATAGGTTTGAGGTTTTTGTCTGTTTGGCTTTATTTTTATTATGAACACAGATACAATCTTTCCATCACGCTATGTTGGCAACTGTTCTGAAGAGCTGCCATCAGAAGCAGGCATGATATTCTAGCTCCAGTCTTCACCAGTAACACATATAAAACTGCAGCACCACTTCCTTAGCATTTTGCTGCAAACAAGAAGCCATTTCTGAAAGTCCTGAAGCTCACAATCAGTTACTCACCACGAACTCAATGTCTTTCAGGACCACTCTTTTCTGAGGTATGCACACATCAACAGCAGAGAGCAACTACAGCCTGAAGAACTTTCTCATGTTTTCTGTAGTTACAATCTAACTGAAGCTACTAAAGACTGAAATCCTTAACAGGTCAATATGAAGTCAGGGAGTTTCTCCTGATTCCTTCCAAGTAGATAACATCACTTACTGCTCCATATTGGACAAATTCTTTTCAGGCCACCAGCTACTTTTATATCACATTTCCTAAGTTTAGCTATCAAAGATGTGGATTTGAATTCTTCAAAAGGATATTTGGAACCTCTACAATATGTTTCTGGAAAAAAAAAATATGGCATTTCCTAAAGACTTCTTAAAATTGACACTAACATAAAATGATCAGAAGAGAACATTACATAGACCTTTTTCACTCAAACATCATAATTTCAGACTACTGAAGCAATGTGATGGCTTTTAATAGATTTTCTTGCATAACTTTAAAAGATTTTGATTTCTGCACTAAGAGATTAATACAATGCTTAGTCCATGAAATTAAACTAGTTCTTTTTCAGTGGCGACTTGGAGAAATTAATGTAAAACTTCCAATATAGTTATGCATATAGACCTAGCTCCTCTAATTTTAAATACTTGATAATTCTCAAGTAAAAGCCATGACCCAAGAAACAGATACAAACCTCTGTTTCAAATAGATAGATACTACTCTGATACAGTTACAGGTAGGAAAGAGGGTCACACAAAGATACTTGTCAGGCTACGTGAGTTTGTACCAGCTGAACAAGACATGGGAAAAAAAAAACAACAAAGCCAGCATGAAGTTTGAGAAAGAAGGGAATTACAGCCCCTTCTTAAGTCTCCACCTGAGAAATCAAAAACCTGAACGTGTGGTTTGAACAATCTCATCACTTGACCTCAGAATCTGAGATTTTACAAGAGATGGTTACAAGCTGAATTCCTACAAGTTACCTACTCTGTGTTTCTCTAGTCCTCGAATTTATTGTGATGATGCAAACCTACTCCTCTTCTAACTGAAGTCTCTTCATTTCCATAAAAGAAGTGAAAATGACTGTAAAAAAACCCAACCCTGTACAGGAGGAATATTAAAAGTGGAGGAACTTTAGCTAGAGCTTTGCAGGGAGACTTAACTAAAGCCATCCATTTGTTTAAGCACCATTCTCCAGGTTCTTGTCTGAGCATCCCCCACAGTCATTTCACTAATTAAGTACAGAATGTATCCTGTGGTTAGTAAGCACTCTCAATATTGAGGACATAGGAAAATCCAAGCTGTCTGCATATCCAGAGAGACACTCTCTGGTGATGAAGAAACCTTTAAAAAGGAAGTAATAATATAATAATAAGAAAGAACAAGGGAGTAAGAAAAGACACCTGTGTGTCAGTCAGTTATAGAAATGACTCTTCTTGATCTGCAACAACTAGCAATTAGTCTAACCACACTGAACTCCAGGCCATTGCACTGAAAAAAATCACTGGTGTTAAAAATAAATAAATAAAAATATATAATAGCTCTTCATAGTGACATCTTGCACTTCAAAGCAGCTTTTCCCATTACCAAACCTCCTCGCTCCAACACCCCACACATCAGTTGCACTTGTGTTTCAGTACAAAAGCACTATTTAGGTAATCAACAGAAATTAATACTCTACATTAAAAGCTAGTTGTGACCAACTCTTGATAGCACATGCAGCCGAGTAAGAGTGAACAGAATAATTTCATTGCTCTTTCCTAACAAGATAACATCCTGGTTGCAAGAAGCTCATTTGTTTCCCGTTATGAGAAAGCAGAAACCTCACTTAAGTCAGATGGGTCCAGTTAAAGCTCAACACCAAGATGTTCTGAAAGGAGATGAACAGGGCAGGGGGAAGGCAAGATGCCTGCCTCCCAGCTGAACTGAGATACCAGTCTACGAGTCCCAGAGAACAGAAATATACTTAAAATCAGACTATTAGAGAAAGCACTGAGCAGATCACCTTCAAATTGTAACTTTTAGCACTCAAGAATTTCAACCATGATTATAATTTTCAAAAGAAAGTAACACGGGAGATAACTCACAAGGAGAGTTTTAACACCAACAAAAACATCAGTTTTTTCAACTGTCAAGAGTTAAAAAAAACAAACCCAGCAATAGGGTGAGATGCAGTTCACAGATAACAAAACCTAGATTAGAAAATACATCAACTAGCTGCCTAAGCTCCTACTATAATCAACAGTATCTAAAGAACTATTCTGTTCATCCTAAAGCATATACCTATGTTCAGTCAACTGAACAGCTCTTCAGGTTCACTGGCTGGGTCTCTGCAGACTATAATGGGAGTGCAGGCAATGAGCTCACACCCTGGCATCTAAATTTAGGTGCTCTAGTCTGTGAGCCAACCCTACAGTTCATACGGCCAAAGTACATAGGCATGCTGATAGGCCAAACATACACATGCTGTAAGCAACTGCTGGGAGAACAGTCCTTAAAAAAACCCTTTTCTGAGCAAGGACTCTTGTAAGAAAATAGGAATCAGTTTTGTAAGAAACCCTGCTAATAGAGCGCAAGCTGAATTCCTGAACTACCTTTCACACAAGTTTCAGTCTGCATGAAAAGCAAATGGTTTCTAGATATATGTAAGGAGAGAGAGATTCCGCCCTACGAAAGTTGTCTTCAAAAATAGCAACACATCTGAATGATTTCCAGAACACAACTGGTAACTGGTCAGGGAAAATATCCCTCATTCATGAACTGCGTGAGCAGGGAAGGGCTGACAAGGATTTATCTTTTTAATAAGTAAGCATTATAGCAGTGCCACGTATTTCACCAGCTGCTCTATTTATGTATGTAGTACTGGATTTACAAACTTGAAAACTAACTAAATAAAGGTTGAGCAGAAGAATATAATCTAATCTTCTATTCTTTCAAAAAAATAAAGAAATGGAAAGAAAAATCTCTCCCCAGGAGAATTTGAGCTGGGACATACTGCAATATAACAACAAATTACCACTTCCTTGAATTGCTATAAATTGACCTCTTGTTCTTAATCTGTCCCAATTGTGAGATACAATAAATACAGGGGATAGTCTCTGCATCCTCTGCATTAATCCACTTGTTGACAGAGTCAAGGACCGCATCAACTGCTTGCCTGTAGAGTAACACTGGGACCGGGTGCTGGACAATTACGCAGGCTAACGTCCTTCTCTCAGTCCCTCAATGTCATGCAGTCACAGAAAAGGACAGAAGAGCAAAAGCACAGGCTACATTCCTGATCCCTCAGATGCCAACAGTTGGCCTACTGAGGTTCAACTGCATCCAGCTTTCTTGTTGACCAGGATCCTCAAGGGTAGAGAATGACTTACACCTCTCTCTAATGAATGAAGAATTCATTAGTTCTTTCTCCTTTGGGGTGCCTGCCAGCTTGACAAGGAATGATTTTCAGTCAAGAACCGCGACGTAAAAGCACAGATTCAACCAGCAGTGACAGGGAGATTTGAATGAAATATTGCTGTAAATAACATGACATTGATTCTGCATTATTCTGCCTTCTTGAAGTCTCACAAAAGCTCTTATTTCCACCCTTTTACTAAGATTTCACCCTGATCACCAGAGCTAATATTTTCCCTAAACCTTTGCTGCTCAGAATTTTATTTCCTTCATCTAATACTTTGTCAAGTCATTCCCAGTAGCAACCTTTCTCTTATTTCACCTGAGCATATAACTTCATAATTATTTTGATTGCACTGTATTCTTTCTTAGCTACTGGGGTGGGATTGGGTCCACAAAAAAACCCCAAAACCAAATAAACAATAAACCAGCCAAAGAACAAAAACCCCAGAAAACAATTCCACAATACTAATGGCACAGATCTACCTGTTTGTCTTTAGTAGTTGCTGCTTAAAGATGATCAAAGTCAGTTTTAAATGAACAGGTGAGGTAAAGTTTAGTTTTTCTTCTGGAATGAAGTATTCTACAACATAACCAAACTCTAACATTCAGCCAAAGCTCAAAGTCAGAACAAAAACCTTGGGGATGTCAGTAACCAGACATGCTAGAGGGCTCAACAGAACTGTCCCCAGACAGGGGGAATCATGGAACTAAGCCCACTTTTTTTCACATTTTAAGATGAGAATGTGAGAATCTTCACGTGTTTAATATGCACATTCTTTAAGAGCTCAAAACTAGAGAGGGGCATAGTGGTTTAATGCAAATATAGATACCAGTCCAGTGTGAAGGAATGCTTTACACCAGTGGGCTCCAGGGCTCGAAAGGCAGGCGTACTAAATTAGCAAGAAGATTCTGCAGTGTGGCAAGTTGCAGGGGCAGATGAGCTGAAGGACCCCCACCTGGCAGGCTTCTGGTCAGCTCTTCTGCCAGGAACTGTGGCTTTGAATGCACTTCTGCCCTTGCCTTTATGGCCTAAACTAATCCAAATTAGACAGCCTTTAAGGCATGCTGAAGTTCATTTATTCCCCCGGGCACTTGTGTTTAGGACAGTAAGAGAAATGTAAGAACAGACATGTTAAGTTTACATTCCTGAAGCGTCAGCTGCTGGTATTACTGAAGTATAAAGCTGCCTCTTTAAATTAAATTGCATTTGTGATCAACTGTGAAATTAGATCAGCAGCACACAACTAGATTGTTTTGCTGTTTCCGTGATAGATTTTTAGCATTGTATATAAGTTCTAAAAACAAAAGTGCTGTTACCTTTTTAATATTCATACCACTTAAAAGAAATGCTGCTTAATAGGAAGTTTGACTGGCTGTTCCCTTGCTCTGCCCCTAACTTACTCCCTTGCTTCGCCTCTCTATTGAATGCCTTCCCACCTGAAGCTGGCAGAAGGAGAACAGTTATTTTGACCTTCTTGGAAGACCCTGAGAGCAACAAGGGACGTCCTGCTTTGCAGCTAGGTACAAAACAGCAGGTTTGTTTCCTTCAGCACTGCTCCTCCAGTTCAGCCTTTTCACTTCATAGCTGGTAGAGCTGCTTCTCCAAATCCCACCTTCACAGCACTAGAAGTTAAGAAAACCCCAGGAGAACACAGCAGATCTAGCAGCCAATAGACTACCCATGGGAGTATTAGTTACTAGAAAAGCTCTCTTAACATCTCAAGACTGAAACAGTCTTAAAAAAAGAGAACATAAAGAAAAGAGAAACTCTTACACAGCGTGTAGTTTCAAAGCCTGACAGAAGAAGGAGGGAGGCAGAAATAAGAAAAGCAAAGCTGCCATTATGTAACAGTGTAAGTGGCATTTTAAGAAAAGGAGGTTTGATTTACCAACTAAAAAAATCCTTGATAATGCAAAAGTGAACATTTGACTGTTGCCTTTTAGTTCTGATTAACACAAGCAAAAGATTTTCTGGTATTACTTACAAGTATCCAAGATTAGCAGATGACAGCTCAAGCAGCTCCAAAAAAAAAAACCCGTATCATTTTCACACAAACATTGTGGAATTGTTCACTTTTTCTGTACAGTGAAACAGTAAACATTGTGGCATATATTTGTAGATAGATACTCCAGATATAATTTACCAGCTAACAGCCTTCAAGAGTAAGGGAGTTTTGAGATGCAAATTCTTGCTGTCATTAATGTTATACAATTAAACTAAGCATGCAACAAAGACACTTCAGTCGGATACATAGGCTTCTGGACGCAGGCTGATGACACTCAGGGATGCAAGTGCAATGTCCCAAAGAAGCAGAGCATGGCAGGTTGCAATGGGAAGGTGGACTGTGAACAGTCTGAGGGGAACCCACACAGAAAAGCACTCCATGCTGATCAGCCCATCTGAAATTCAGCGAAAAAATATCTTGGCGGTGTTGTACAAAGACACTAAACCTATTCTTTAAAGCAGCAAGAGGTGGTGATGACATAAGTTCCTGAGAATTACTCTCCCAGAGCAGTTAGTGGTAGCGCTGAGCAGACTGGAGGCTGAAAATGTCTCTCTCCAATACACACAAAACTTGAAAGGATGCAGCTAACAGGGAATGAAAGCCATTACTGAAACCCTATCAGACTGCTTCCTAGCCCCAAATACCTCTTCTGCCCTCCTGCCAGTGGCTACTGCCTCCACAGCACAGACAGCTAAAGCAGGCACAGCTCCAAGCCTCCGCTACTTCATTTTAAAATTCCTCTGCTGGGCTGGAGTCCGTTAGTTCCAGCTTGGGCACCAGGCTGTGTGACCTGGGAGGCTGAGGGCTCCTTCAGTTGCTTCTGCGATAGAAGCAGGAGCCTGCTCTGGGTGTTGATGTCCAGCAGAGGAGCAAATGCTCTGCTTCTCTTCAGCCCCACCAGCTTGCCTGGCTCGGGCAAGAAAATCAGAGCCCTGCTCTCCCCAGAGCACTTGTTCTCTTCTCTTCCAAGGTTGACTGAAGTAATTCTCCTTTAAAAAAAGCCCCAAAACATCCAGCTCATCAACAAGTCTTTGTGTGAAAGTGTTTTAAAACTGAAAATTGGGTGCTGAGTGAAGCATATTTGTTTTCAAGCAGAACGAACAGGTTTTTAAGCACTTATCCACTAAGCTACAAAAAGAGAAAGTAAACAGTGAAACGTGTGGAAGAAGCTGAAGAGAACTGCAGATTTAACCCAGAGAGCAGGAAGTTTTGAAGCTTAGTTTAAAAAATAAAGCACACTCATGCTTTCAGAAGGTGTCTTTTTTGTTTTTTAAAAAAAAAAGAGAGGTCTCCTTGTTGCTTAATGTTGCTTTTAATCTCTGAAGTTAATGAGGGCAAGTTACTTCCTAATTTGGAAGCCCTTATAAAACCAACAACTCCCTCTTGTTTTTACATAAAAATAAACTTTGCAAAGTTTGATTAAAAAGTAAACAGAGGAAAACTCCAACAAGTGCACACGTAAGGTGGAAAATACTGGCCAAAGTGTCAGGCTGGGAAGTGTTCACCCCGTGAGGTGCAGGGGTTCAGAGAGACGTGTTAAGCCGTTCTGGGCAAAGCCTCAGAAGGCACAGGGTAAATCTACACAAGCTGAAAACCCACAAGTCAGAGAGAAATTTCCCACAAGCCTCATGTGAAAGACTGCCTCCTTATACTCAAGTCTTTGAATAGTGCTTTTCTTCTGAAACAAAGTGCATGAGGTACAGCGAACAAACTGTAAAGGTAACTAGGCCTTTTGTCATAGAGTTCCTCCACCCACTTGTACTTTACCGCACAATAGCTCGTTTACAGATTCAGACCACTCCAGCTCCACACAGAAACAATCCTGTATTGTGAAGTCATCTACCACAGGAGTAAAATCTAAAAATATTGCAAAAAGTCTATAACAATCGTTTAGTAGAACTACGGTTCTTCCCTTAGAGACAAAGGCTTTCCCAATTTGAATGGGTAATAACAGACTTAGTCACTCCTGAGCATGACTAATAGCCTGCAATAGCAAAAAATACATAGGTGCCATACAGTATATGAAGCTGTTCATCTCTTAAACTAAAAAGCTGATTTGCACTGAAGCAAAAGTAGCTGTAGTATAAAAACCCATGTTATTTCCCCTCTCATCTTCACTGGGGACGACAAAGCGCTACGTGACACAGACCCATTTCAGCATGCGCTACCCAAGGCAAGCTATACGTTTGTTTACATCAGCAGATAGATGCAGCAATGGGTAGAACAAACAGCATATCCCATGGATCAAACAGTGATCTGCCTAGTCAGCCACACACTAACACAAGTAAATCGTAAGGGACTAGTTAGGTTGTTGGGAAAGTCTGGAAGAAAAGACAGATAGTCTACCTACACTCTGCTTGCACTTTCACCTCATAAAGAATAGTTACTCCATCCCCCACAAGCCACTATAATAGAATAAAGATAAACGCAGGGATTATGCCAAGTTGACCCCAGGCTTTGTTCTTTCCCTCCAAGCACATTCAGTGAAAAGGTCTAAACACACATCTGATTTGACAAGCATTCAGATTCACAAAGAACATGGTGAAAGTGAAATCATACTTGGGGCATTCATGGGTCCCTATGTCAAAGGTCATTCAGCAGCGTTTCAGCTGCTGCTTGCTAGGATTTAAAATGAACTAGTTTAAACTCCCATTGCCACAGACACTGACATATAGTTTGTGCCAGCCAAGAATATTTCACAGCGTATTTAGCAAAATTTAACTCGGGGACAATGCAATTTCTAGACAAACATTTAATCCTCACAATTGGCACTACGGCATCTAGAAAAGATGAATCATTTTCCTTTTTAGCCAGATTCTTGATGTTAACTCACATAATTCATCTGCAGAATACTGAATTTGTGTTAGAAAGAATATCTGAGCAAAGCATTTATATGCCTTCCCTCTTTAAAGAGAACAAACAGGTTTTCCTACTTAGCCAAAGGTTGATCAGTTGATTCAAGCAGAAAAAAAAAAAAGTCACATTTAAATCACTTAGCTAAACCAAAGGGCTCAAAAACCTTTATTAAATAACTTTTCATTGATTTTCTAGGTTTATCAAATATCATTTGAGTCCTCCAAACTTCATTAAGGATGTTTAAAGAACGTGTATCAGAAACTAACTTGAAAGAGTAGTGGGCTGGGCAGCTTCAGGGCTACAAAAAGTGAGGGAGTGGCAACTGAAAACCTGCAGAGAAATAACAACAGCCCAGGAAAACAAATGTATTCTGCCAAAGCCTTTGTGAAGCTCGCTCTAAGCTATGGGCAGCACAGTGGTAAGCCCAGCTGTCGATTCAGCAAGCTGCAAGACTGTCACTCCAAAACAGGTCACAGTTCAGCAAACAAGTTGTTATTTGTTTTTACTGCAGATGAAGAGGTCTACTTGCTAAAAAGTGGCACTTCTAAAGCAGCATTTTCCTAGGGACAACTATATGCCTTTATTTATTACACACATAGTGTGTCGTCACCAGCAGACTTCTTTCTTGGAGAAAATCTCAAGCCTCACTTTATTACAGGAGATGGTTTCACATAAGGATGCTGGTTTGCCATTGCCTGCAAGCAAACACGTTTCTGACACTCTGTTAGCAACCCAGACTTCCCCAAAGTTGAATGCAGGGCATCAACATCTCCTCCTCCACCCCCAGCTCCCACGCCAAGGCATTTTGAATGCACCTGCCAAAAAGTAGGTTCTGTTCCTTGAGGTTTACACCAAAGCCATACAAAGTGGTAGCAGAAAAGACAGGACCTACAACTGACCGATACTCAAGGAAGTAGCAAGAGGAGCAGTGTTTAGCAGGACATGCGCCGTTACTCCACAGGAATTAGTTGCATTACGTGCTCTCATCTCACACACTCAGGCATCAATTTAAATAACCTTTGGGCAGAAGACAGCCTTTATCCTTTCAACAGGAAAAAAAAAAACCCAAACCAACCCAAAACAGAATAACAAACCTCTCAAGGACAAGTCTTGTGCTTGGTCTTTTTGGCTCAGAAAACAGGCCCTCTCAAAACCTCCAAATGCCCAATATGACTTCACCTGCACCCTTCCCCCATGAATAACCAAGACTCCAATCTAAATAGAAGATTGACAAAGACTGAATATTTTGTTCCAGAGCCCTCATGTCTAAATGGAAACCCACGTGTAACAGGATTTCCATGAGTGTCCCGCATGCAGAGATGGAGAAAAACATCAAAATAAGGACGCACTTCTAAAGGGCTTGGGACAGGAGAGATGACAAGAAACCCTTGCTCTTCCTCACGTGATACGAGAAGGATGACAAGAGACATCACAAGGCAAGGCAAACCTCACTTCTCTCCAGTTCCCTTCCATCCCCCAGTGGGAACAATGCACATTGCTTGCCTAACGACTGGCAGGTCGCATTCAGGATAGTATGGAAATCCCTCCTATTCTATCATGCTGTGTAAGCAAACAGATTAGTCATGTTGGTGCAATTGCTTACTAGTTTCAGAATATTCAGAGTTTTGTAGATGGCTACCAGGTAGTTTAGGAATCTACGAGCTACAGAGGAATAAGATTAAATAACAAAAAACCCCACAACAAAGCACAACCAAAACCATCAAAGGTATTGATCAGACATCCTCAGTAGCATCCAAGGCAGTGATATCAGCCTGCTTTTGGCTATGTGGTTCTCCAGAGCACCCTTACAAATCAAAAGGAAATCCAAGGGCAAGAACACACGAATGAATCTGAAAGATTCTGAACACATGCCTCCTCCAAAACAGGGCTTGACATTCCTTTTTCTCATACACTAGAGGCTGATCTGCTGCGGATTACATTTCAGTCTTTTTAAGTTACTGAAATTAAAGAGTTCCCGACTGTAACAGTGTCCACTCAACTACTCTGCAATAGTCACATGAATTTTGCAAAATTACATGAATTGCTCCCAGAAACCTAAACCACCGATTATTACAGCAGAGATAATCATAAGCCTTATTTAAGCTCAAAAACAATGATTTGGCTTTTTTGGTAGTGGTTTTTTTTTTCCCCTTCTCTAAAAGTCTTGCCTGGAAGAAGAGACGGGAGATGAAAGGAGACGGAAAAGCGCTGTAGCTCTGCGTATCTTAAAATCTTGAAGCTCTTGGATAGCTAGATGAAATAGCATGACAGAGTTCAACACCTCATCCAGGAGGGAGAATAACATCGTACTGACATCTTTAACTTCTCCTAAGAGCCACCAGATTCTAGAATAACAAAAAAACAAGGCTTTTTAACCTTTGTCTCTGAAACACAACTAAGACACTCTTCCATTCCCAGAAAAGCAATCCCACAAATCTGGGGGGGGAACAACCTAGTTAACTCAATGTTTATTTTCAAACTAGTAGGTACACAACCCAGTTAAAGCTCAAAAACTCCTCACTGGAGTGAATCTGTCTGAAAGAGACATTTGGAAATGGTCTACAGCTTGGTCAGACAGACTGACATATCCTACCACTTGCCACTGACAGAGAGCAATCCTGCAACTTTAGGGTGCAAGAACAATAAATTCCCTCCCCTCATGCTGTAGCCCATCACAAGACTTCTTTTACGAATGTTTGGAATAATTTAGCACAGATCCTTTCATACCTGCAAGCTTTCCTCATGTATAGTATTTGAGCCAGCTACTGCACTGCTGGAGCTGAAGTACCACAGAAAACAGCAAGTAAAACTATTTGCCAAAAGAATATTTTCTCTATTACTTAAATATCTTTAAGATAACAAAAAAAAACATAATTTCCTGTGTTTCCTCCTGGTTAAGTCAAGTCGAGCTTTCAACTAACTGTTCTACCAGGCCATCTGGTGTTCTGCAACTTCCATCCTGAAAGATCAGCAGCACCAGAGCCACGTCAGACCAGGTCAGTTCCAGGAAGCAACACCTTTCTCAGCAAGATGAGTGATTATAATAAATTTAAGAAAATAAATACATTTTAAAAATCCCATAAAAGATGAGAATAGCTCTAGACTTTTTACTCCCAACTGTGAGCTCCCTAAGCCCCGTTAACATGCAACAGACTGCTTTCAGAAGTGCCAATTAAGACACCGATGTTGAAAGATTTGTAAAACATGTAGCTACATCCTTCCCCCCTAAGAGAGTTCACTTTCTTATTTTTACTCAAATGCCTCTGCATTACTTTACCAGTGACTACCTCCCTTCCCACCTGCGACTGCAGAAACTCGTGGCTTCCTACCATAAACCACAGCAATCACATGGGGCAAGGAAAGAAGGGAGGAGAAAACCCCACGGATCCTCTCTTAATAAACTAGCCTAGAGTGCATTTCAGTTGTCAGCATCTACAGAGATAGTTAACTAAACTTTTGTTTTATTGCCAGTGTCAATGTTTAGGGTGCTGCTTCCAGCAGAAGCAGCTCCAGTTTTCAATGCCATATAAAGCTCATACAATCATAGCAGCAATTCTGAACTACGAAATAAAAATGCATGTAAAATGAATGAAAACTGCTGTCGAGCAAGGAGCGTCTGTGGAGCTCTATGGTATAACCAGTCTCAAAATCATTCTGTTTCTTTTCTCTTTGCTGGGGAGGGGGTGGGTGTGTGTGAGTGAGCAGGACATGACAACTTCACTGGGGAAAGGAAGGGAAAGTAGTACACATGAAGCACACAGTCTGAGGAAGGGCTTTTCCTTCAGGAGTATCAATCCAAGAGCAGCTTGGTGTGTAAAGAGCAGCTGAAAAGAGATCTTCAAGGGACATGGTCCCTATAACGGATGGAATATAGATCCAGAACAGCCACAATGAGACCTGGCAGGAGCTGGTAGAATGAGAAGAATAACACAAAGGTAACTCAAACAGTACGCCCATCTTATTTATTACAAGTTGTGATTTGTACATTTTGCTGCTAAAGCACAAGACTTCCAGAGTCCACTTAAGTTATATCCACAGTGACATACTGAACTGACTCCAACAAGCAAGACAGACTAAACCAAGTATTGAGTTTTCTTTAAAATTAAGCATTTTAGGACAAGTTTGGCATGTTTTATCAATTCCTCCATACACTATACACTGAACTGGTTTTATGCTAGCTTGCCTGTTAGTTTGGAAGCCCACGTTTATCAGAAGCTGTCTTCGTTTCCCAAGCAGATGCAACCCAGGAAGATCCTGCATTTCACATAAATGAAAGTAGCACTCCTTTTTTTAGGGGGAGAAGAGCACCTTTTAAAGCTTGTCTGCCATAAAGCAAACAAAACACTCTTATTGAATGCTGTGACTAGATGTTAGAAGGACAAGAGCAGCCACTACTGCTTATGGACACAGTAAATAATTGAGAGGGTTTTTTTTTAAACACCAGATCCTTATAGTGGGTAAGCACGGCTGTCAAAAAAAACCTTGATAGGATTCCTAGTTATTTATGCTGCTACTGTGCTTCTGCACACAGACTCGTGCCTCTGCTTGATCCAACTCACTATGGTTTTATATTTTTTCCAACAGCTGGATTCCCTCTGTCTCAGTCAGCCATGTTTCTGGCCCAATTGCCTTCAAATCTCTATTAGAGCATCTTCCAAAAGACTTAATAAACCCAACACATTCCTGCAGGGCAGATTATGTAATCCTGTAACTAATCAAAACATTAGAAATAAAATAAAATGGAGAAGAAAGAAAGAAAAAGTACACCTGCATGGCAAACCAAAACTGAGCCTCTGTGCTCTTTCTCCCTTCCTTCCCCCACACTATATAGCAATTAGAAATAAGAAGTAGTACATCATCCATTTAGCTCATTGGTATTTTCCTCCTAGAAGGATCTCCAGCACTACTCTGTAAAGCACCTAGGAATACTTTTGACAGTTGAAAAAAAATTAAGTTTATTTTACACTCATTAATATGATCATAAACTAAAGGCTACTCTCTCCATCTCCCCAGTACAGATATCCTCCATGGCAGGCTTGTCATTTTTTGCTTTATAATGGAGTCATTTTATTACGTGCAAGAAGCCTCAGGCATTTTTGTACAGCCCATTACTCTCTGCTGCCCACATTCAGATGGCTAATCTGCTATCAGCCAGAAGCTTGACAGACAAGAGGAAGAGGCAGGAAAACTGCATCCATGGTTGCGCAGGCGCAGATGCTTCAGCCACAAAGTGTTTTGACAGTAGACCTAAGAAGGACCAAGGCCAATATCTGACTGCAGTCCTACTTAGTGCTTCTGTGGTTGAAGGAAGATGTATGTAGCTGAGGAGGTATTATTAAAAAAACAAGGCAGAAAAGCAGCTTAATTAGGATTGCTATTAAGATACATTAAGGCACAAACCTGGAAGGCTTTATTCACTGAGCATCTTAGAACTCCAAAAGTCAAGTATCTTTCTATTCTAAGGATTTGCTATACAAGACCTTCAAAAAGCTTAAAAAAATACTGGCAAAAGTTAGAAAGATGAAATAAGGGATAAATATATGCAATTGTAAGCTACTAGAATGAGGCAGTTGGCAAGTTTTCAATTTCAGCACTTGTTTCCCCACCTGCTCAGAAAAGAACTTGGATTTTTTTAACAAGTTGTACATTCTTTTCTAGATCCCAAACTACTTGTGATACCAAACATATACCAAACCAAATGCAGTGAAGTGATTCGCATATACTGCGTAACAAGGAGATGCTTAGTTATTATTTTTAAAGAGGTAGGGGCAGTTCAATGGAGAAGGCTTACAACACCATACCAAAATAAAGGAAATCCCCCTAGCTTCTTCAGACCTTACCTATTTTTTTTTTTTACTTATTTTGTTTCTGAAGGAAAGAATCTCAGCAGAGTCACAGGCAGTGCTGGCAAAAATACTTTTAAAGCATCAGATCTACAGGCAACAGTTTGCATCTAATATCATGTAAGATTTTTCTGTCAGGATCATAAGCTTCTGGTGTGTGTGTGTTATACAACTAAGTCTATTTGTAACCTTTGCAGCTGGAAAGCTGAAACTGTCCCTCTTGAGCGAGCAGGCTCACAGAAACAGAAAGTCTGCCACTAGTTTTAGTCGCTCACGTGCTGAGGTACAAACCTGGCTCATCTTTTTAAGAACCTCTTCATGGTGTAACTACCCCATCAGCTATGCAGGCTGATCCCTGAAGGCATGATGAATCACGTGGTGAAGTACAGAGAACTATGGCATGTTATACTGCATTCTGTGTCACTGGAACTATTTCCCTTTTCCTATGCCACAACTACCAATTCAATTTTGCTTCTCATTTCTGTTTAAGTTATTATTCCACTTTTGTACAGAAAAGTCTCCCAGCATTTTGATTGCAATATAGAACTGATTCTACCTTATTTCCACTACTTGTTTTAAGATATATTTAGGGTTTCATGAATACAGTATGACAGTCAATTATACATCTGGGACAAAAAAATAATAAAAAAATACAAGGTAAGCCTTACCATTTAAAGTTTTTTCCATTGAATTAGTCTCTATGGCTTTAGCATCATTACAACACTGTTAGAAATAACAGAAGTTCACCTGGCATTGCTACAGGGAGCATTTAAGACAGACTGAGACATAAAATTATTAGATATAATAACTATACATATGTATGTGTACAAAACAAATTCCTACTGTAGATTCACTCTCAGCACTCAGTAGCCAGAACATATCAGAATATCTCATAATAACAAGTCGTCCAATAATCTGCTCCTATTTAGAGTTGGCAAGAACAGTGTTTTCTTGTTGCCTTTGAGTCACAGAAGTTCTGAAATCCCCCGTGAGTCTTGTCCTGCAGGATGAGTACTTCTCTCCTTCTGTGGCCATCTGCAGCAGCTCCTCAACAGCAGCACCATCCCTGGCAGTACTCTGCAACCTTATCTTTCTCTCCCACATGTACAAGGTAAGAGGGGGAAAAAAAAAAAAGCAAACTACATTTGCATATGTAATTATGGTGTAGCTCAGCAGTGAGAAAAAAATTACTGGAAGTTGAGAACAGATATGCCCGATGACCACACCTTAGTTTTTCAAATGAAAATGCTTTGCAAGGAAGGGGAAGGGACAGCAGCAGGGAAGGAAGCCAGTCATTACAGCTCCAAATCTGCTTCAAAGTCCTTATTCACCACCTCATGCTCTTTGTGAGGCCAACTGTACCTAGGTCCTTCCTGTGAACAATAACATAAGAATGAATCCAGTAGTATGTGACTAGCTCTATTTTGCTTGAATTTACCAAACAGCTGTAATAGGAATACTAGGAAAGAAAAGGAAAGGCTATGAAAAGATGAACAAAAGAGGACAGAAGACTGAACGGGTTATAGATTCTGAATAGTACCTCCTTTTCCAGTCTAGAGCTTCACATGACTTACAGCAGATAGCATACAGGAATTGAAGAGAAAGAATAAAAAAAGAGACTAGAAGGGGAAGAAGGAAAATCTAATGCATACCTGAAATGACACGAGACAAATTTCTCAAGGCATTGAGAAAAAAAAAAAAATATTTAAAAACTTAAGTACTCAGGAAAAAGGGACAACACATCTCCCTTATGTTTTGAGGCACTAAAAAAAAAATAATAAAATAAATGTTAGATTGTCCTTGGGGGAAGAGAGAGGAAACAAAAAACCCAACCTGCTTCTTTAGGTTAAATCTACCAGTTTAGCAAAAAGCAACCTCATCCCTGCAATTAAGGTCTCCTTTTTCTGTTCTTCAGACTGGACTTTTTCAGATGGAATAGATTTCCGTGGGCCCTTTTCAATCATGCCGTATTTGTGATGTTTTGCAATTTCATTTTGCTTTCTCCCATATACACTCTGAGGACAGATGTCTGGACAAAATGGATCAAAAAACTGCCCTCAGTGTCTGTCAGTTGTCTTGTCACTCAGAATTTGAAGAGATGTTTACTGAAATAATGAAAACATTTCATATCACAATAACAGAAGGTGTTCCCTAGTGTCACTGGCCCAAGAAGCGTTTGATCCTAATGAGGACAGGCACTCTAGTTCATAGGTAAAAATACTCTCTCTACCACAACAGACTCTTAACTCCTTTGCTTCAGGTGTTGCCCATGAATGTCTCTCTCAGGATCACGGTGAAGGGACAGGTTTATAACCCATTTATCTCCGGCGCTCTTGCCAACTCCTCCAATGTACCAGACCTAACCCTTGACTTGTGAGAAACTAAAAGACAGAAGAGCTTGCAGAATGCCTGAAGACACCTGCATCAAGTCCAAAACATACTTTGAAAAAAGTACATAATACTATGGAGTTAGTTAGTTAAGGAAGAGTTGTTTCTTTTCCTTCTGGTAGACTGCAATATCATTCAGGGTTCTTAGCATTTAAGGAAGTAATTCTGCATGTCCTTTCTCTGAAAGAGGACTGATAACGCATACTTACAGATCCTAATTGGATAAGATGGAATGTCATCTCAGCACAGGATAGAATTTCTCTTCTTCTACTCACTCTCCTCTGTCAAAATTGAGCCCCCTAACATATCCAGAAGAATACAATCATCATTAGACACGTTCACTTGCTTTACATAATTCTCCAAAAATAGGATAGCTGGAACACACTGAAGGCAGAGAAACAAGGGAGATGCCACCAAACAGAAAGCAAACATTTATAAGGGAAGCAACAAAGGATGCCAGTTTTCAGGTTTTAACCTTTGGGTGACAGCAGTTGTTAACCAAACTGCTTTGCAACAACAGGGGTAAAGTCCTCACGTCAAGGAGATTGTGACAGCTGGGAATGACAGCTGAAAAGGAGAGAACTGAAACAGGCTGCTTTCAAACAGTACTCACTTCTCAAAGATGAGAAAGCATATTTTTAGTTAACTTCTGTTGCTCTGAAAAAAACATGTAAGAATAAAAGATACAGTTATATTACACTAGTGGCATCAAAACCAAGCATCCTTTCTTCCCTCTTTGGGGTTCCTTTTGGGATAAATGTGTAAGTCTAAAGGATCTTGGTAACATGTTCAGCACTAACCAACTGAAACATGTGAATCACTGCCTGGCTGCTCCACACGTAAAGCTCGAAACTTCACAAGTCTCTTCTTTCTGCTCTACCAACACCTATCCTCCTAACAAGTGAATGTAAACTGTCAGGTACTCACACAAGGAATCAGATGGATAGGCTCAGATACAAAAAGAGAAGACTCAGTACATATATTTTTATTGCCTGAAAGGTCTTTACGTACTGTGATGCTGGGGGCATCTCAGGAGTACTGAAATAGATTTATAAAGCTATGCTGCATTTAACTGTAGTCAGTATCAAGTCTCACTCTTCTTGATCGGGCTTCCCATTTTTCTTGACTGTCACACAGCAATATTACTTATCTATGCAAGAAAAGGACAAGTAAATAATTAAACAGCAGCTCAACCTAAAAAGAAAACGGAAAATAACCCCAGTCTTTCTTTAAAAGAGGAGGGCAAGTAAAGATTACAAAGCTGCAACTAGGAACAGTTTCTTAAAATCCAAAACTTCCTTCCAATCTTCAGAATAAGATGCTAGGAATTAGCCAGAAAAGGAAGCCAAGACTCAAAAAATATCCATGCACGTGATATAACTCAAGAAATTGACTCAATCAGAATATGAGGCAGTGGCTTAGTGTGAGGTTTAAACAAAACTTACCTACATAACATGGAAGCAGAAAGCATTACAAAAAACTACACACAAAAACCCCTCTACAGAACCCCCCAACACTTCCAGCATTTCGAGGCATCACGTAGTCAACTGAGATCAAAGTTATAGATCCCACTGTGATCTTCCCATGCAGCCAAGCAGGGACCAGATTCACCACTCCCTGGAAAGCCACCAAGTTGCATCAGAAATCAAGTATCAGACCTTCAGCAAGAAGGCGACTACTCCCTTCCCTATTTTATTCTCCCTCCTTCCCCCAGGCTCTTTGCCTTGTCCATATACCCCTGCTCACTCAGACATACATCCCTCTGCTCTCCTGGCTGTGCTTGGGGTTTTGTTGATTATTTTTTTTTCTTTGTCTTTTTATTATTATTAGTGAAGATTTCCAACAGCATTTACATCAACAAGAAAGAGTCCCTATCGTAACTGATCTATCACACAGTCTCATGACTAGAACTCAGTAATGACATCCTCACTAATGAAGACACCAAACTGCTCTCCACGCCTGCTTTGCCTCATGCTGCCCAGCCCACCCAGGCAGGAGCAGCACCTGCCTGCACCCATCCCCACTTTCCATATGGCTCTGCCATAGCAGCAGCAGCCCCCCTGTGACAAACGGTAGCGGTGGCAAAATCTAGACTTGGGATGTGTTTGTCCCAGCCAGGTAGAATTTCAAGGCCCCACGTTCATCTATGCGTTTTTAGGAATCTTTGTTTTAAGGAGGACTCATACTTTATTTACCTGGCAGACAATTACAAATATCCAAAATAACAGCTGCATACTGAGACTCTTCTTTAGTCATTACTGTCCCAGCAAAACCACTATCTCCTTAAATCATCTCTGCCCAGATGTTAAACTCTAAGAAAACAGTCTTCTGAACACCCCAGATGTTGGAGTGGAGATGTTGGTGTCAGCAGTGCCAGTCTTAAGCTAATTCCCCCCCATCGTATTTTACTTTTGTCCACCTATACATGACCAAACCTAGAATTTGGGAGCACAAAAACACAACCTACCAGAAGACAAAATTCTACTTCTCTGGCACATCAGTACATCAGCACTGACTACAGAGACAGGAAACATCACCAGTGAAGATACTATCTTAATATTATCTTTAAATTACTAAGGAGAAAACCTGAGTTTTGCATATTGCCACTTGCTTGCTGAAACTACAAGTATTTCAAAGCAATAAACATGAAAGTGCTTAAATACTTAAACTGAAAGGAACAGTAACTGCTAAATGATAAATCTGTTCTTTCTCTTTAAGGCTCTGGATCAAGGCAAATGCAAGGGTAGTCCCAAGGATTAAAAATGGATTGAGACTCAGTCTTGCTATGGACTTCCTGTGTGACCTTGGGTAAGTCACTTGAGAATTCAGTTCTCAAAAATAACAGGCCTATTATAGCTGCCAGAACAGAACACCAAAGTTTGAGACCACAGATGTAAGCAAGGGCCTGCTTACTTGCCCGTAACGGAGAAGATCCCACCTGGTGAGCCCTTCTGAAAAATGCAGGTAAGTGTGACCAGAACTTCAGCAATATTGATATTAAGCACTTGAAAGTTCATCTGGAACTGTGCTTTGAAAACTGGTACGACAGCCTACCAAAAAAAAAAACAACCCAGAAGAATTATTTCCATCTTTCAAGCTCTTGTTTTGTGTATTCGTGTGAAACCTGTCACGAGTAGAATCTTTATGATTTCCAGAGATACAGTATGTACTATTAAATACCATTTACAGTCAACAAAGCACACCGTATTCTAATCAGCTTGCAATATCAATTTGTTAAATTTTTCAAATTACTACAAACAGCTAATGAGTTGAAAGCAACGAGCTTGGGATTTTTTGCTAAATAACAGCAACTGCATTTAGAAGAAGGGATTCTTAAGAGCCAATTGGCTATATACAGTAATTTCAGCAGTTTCCTTCCAGTCGCTCAAAAACCAGATAAAAAACAAATAAGCAAAAAACCTACAGTACCCAGGCTTGACAAAAGTAGGGTTTATTTCTTTAACATAGCAACAGAGTCAGTCCCATCCACGTTAAAAATGTCCCTCACTGGCATTTTAAACCCTATTAAAACAGATGTTTCCACATGAAGAAAGGAACTGCCCTGGTATTTTTACTGCAGCTTACTCCAACCTCTGCCACCACCACCATAAAACTTCCATAAGAAGAAATGACAGGTTAATACCACCACCCAAGTCCCAGTGGGGAAGGAGGCAAAGGACAGCTGTAGAACCTCCTTCCCCCTGCACTGCCAACAGAGGAGCTCGCTTACAGAGAGCAAGGGTCTAACTGAAGTCGGTAATGCCAATATTCATGGGACCTGTAAGAAGGCCCAAAGTCCACAGAAAAACTCAGTGGGGAGGGATATATGATATAATAGAAAATGTTCAACAGAAAAATTGGGGCTGAGATCACAGTAGTTAAATCCTCAGACTTATAACTAAAATATTTCAATCTGACTGACCTCTGTGATAGGAGAGCCCATGTGAGAGGAAAGCTTCATCTACTTTTCACTGACTGTTTCAGCAGCATGTTTACCAGAGTCCTATAAGCAGGGAAAACTGTTTCAGGCAAGTAATCACCTTAAAAAACCCCACTGTCTCAAGTAGCTAATTACCTTACAACACCCTGCTTTACAACTGTTAACATAACAAGCACTGATTACCAAGAGAAAAATGAAGAGATAATGACATTTTAAAGCGTATTCCTGTTATATTTCAGTAGTTTTGATTAAAACAGAAGTATTACTTGTTTATAGGTGAGAAGATTTCCCTGGACTCAAACAGTTAATTCAGTTGTCCATGTAGATCTTTTCACTGTGCCCGGAATTTTAACTCGGGCTACATTCCTCAATTCCCCAACTGCAAATTTAAATTAATGCTGGAGTGAAAACACGATACCTAGTGAAAAAGAAAGAGGGGGGGGCAAGAGAAGAAAGGCACGACAAGGAATGTTGCATCCCAAGCGTCACTAACACCTGACATCCTGCCAGTAGTTAACACCTTGGAGCTAACAGAAATACGCCACGCTTTTGCCTTACTCAAAGGAACTGACAAGCTTCTTACAGTCCTCTGCTTTGTAACAAAACTTTATATGAAATTACTATCTAATAATGATAAAAAGAGAGGAAATCCAACTGTAAAGCAACTGAATTAACACTCTTACCTAAAGGTTACGTAGATTCACTTGTTAATGAAATCGCTGTTACCAAGGGGTACAAGAGGAAAAAAAAAAGCCTGCCTCATACCCTCTCCTCACGTATACCTGACAGCAGGCTGAATTTACTCTGGTCCATACAGTCTTCTTCAGATGCCTATTTAGTGGTAAAAAGAACAGAAGGCATGCTCACGGTATTTTCAGAACATCAATTTAAAAGGTTGAGATCTTTTTAACCCTCTAGTAAGGGAAGTTTTAACTATTTTTGCTTGTTTTACTTGTCTCATAGGATTGCTGAAGAACAAGATGTGTTACTTTTAGTTTTGCTGTTTAATACGAATTAAGACAATCCTATAATATATAGGAGGGATGCTAAGAAAGCAACTAATCCTGATCCTACAAGCCAACTCAGAGTAAATAGATTCAGTACCAGCAAAGGTTTTTTAAGTCCACACAGGATTCACATAGTGTGGCAATGCAGATGACTGACCAAAATCACATCTCTCTTTTCTCCTCCTCATTTCTTTATCAAAAGGAGGGAAGAAGAAGGGGAAAAGGTAGATAGGAGAAGAGACTCCTGACCAAGTGCTATGTTAAGGCTTTATCAGTATGGTGCTATCGTCCCAACACTTTGCTAACTCCTTTGCTGCAGCAGCTGTTTTCATGTACTGGCCAGACGTAAGGACAATGACACAGGATAGTTTTCTTCAGGTATGAAGTACTAGATTTTCTTTTAAGTAGAGGCTTTAATGGCAGCACCAATCAGCTCTATTGCTGATCTCCTGTAGAGGCCAATAAACAAGGTAGAAAAGGAACCAGCTCTAGATTTAAGAGGATAAGACTGTCTTTCCAGCTACAGTTAATACATCAGCTGTAAGTTCTGGCTCCCAGAGAGAGAGAAAACAAACAAACACAAAAGTTTACAGCTCAAGAATAGCTGTGTTATCAACAGATAAACAGAAGGAAAGTTTACAGCATAACAACTCGATGCCATAGCCAAGTATTATGAACTGATACACTGGATGTCAAGTGCAATCTCTCTCTAATAATCTCACGTTCTGGGAGAAAGTGAGAGGAAAAGGCAACTGGAACAGCATAAAATTGATTTAACATGTACTACGAACAAGTCAGTTGCTGAAGCATCTCCTGTATTCTGGTATCTCATTAACAGAAGATACCTATAAGACCAAAATGAATTTAGAGATTTAGGAAAAAAAAATAAATAAAAAAATCTCATATTTATTGTAAAGGTTAAAGGGTTAACAATTCTCTAGACATTTTCTTTAGTAAACATTTGCAAGTCAAACATAAACCCACTGCTGAGAAATCTCTATTATCTAGAATCTATTATCTAACTGATCCTGATGCTTCAATGCACAAGGACTTAAGTTGGTTTTATTTCCTCAAAAAAAGGAACCAAAAGCAGCCTATAAAGACAATACTTCATTCTACATTGCAGAACTAGTTGATACAGACTCAGAGGCTTTTTAGAATAAAACGGGTGCAGCGATGAGGTCCAAAAGTGATGAAGATGAAAAATACCTGGAATGATATCACATCTTCTACACCTTTTGTTTTCTGCAAGTGATAGATGCTGCAGACAAAACGTATTGTGCTAAACAGCCTCAAATCTGGTTTTCTAATATTAAGCACAAAGGAAAAACACTGACAGCAAGCGTGGTAAATAAATCCCTCCCTTGAGAACGAAAGCAGCAGACAGGAGGGGGCTGACATGCAGGCAGGAGAAAACTAAACACCATCTTTTTTTCTACCTGCACAAGTTGCCATTTGCTGCAGCGACCGAGAATCTCTTTTCCCTGTTGATTTCAAAAGCTAGGTTTTCAGCAAATTTCTCTCTCGAGTCATCTGTTGATATGCTTTAAGAGTACGACATTCGTATCACTGGATCTTTAAGACAAAAATCCATTTTCTTTCCTGTTCAGGTAAACATGTTTACAGCTCCTGCACAGACGCTGGGTGGTTCAGACTCACATGTCACACACATGTCGTCAGCAACAAGAAAAGCCCCTTTCTCTGATCATCAACATTTTTAATAAGGTAAAGAGAAAAGCACTTTCCAAACTTACCTTTAGCACAGCCAAATAGTGAGCTAAATATAAATATTTGCACTCGGGCAAAGAATTAATAAGAGGAGCGTGCAAACAAAAATACTTGCTAGAAAACGCACACAGCAAAAACAAGAACACCCTCCTAAGTTCAAAGCAATCAAATCAACTCGTTAGCCCCTGGAAAGGCCGTTATTTATCATCACGTTACGCCCGAAACAGTCAGGATTAGAGAGGAGAAGCACCGGTCGTGACTCTGATCTATTTCGGAGACCGTTCACTGCGTATGAAAACATCTCGGATCGCGGGCGAAAGCCTTCCTATCTGTGACCCTGCACAGGAAATGCCACATGAAACCTAAAATTGCCAAGGAAGGTTACAAAATCTCCTGCTTTACATCCTACTGCGAAGAGTCGCTACGAGACCCGAACTACTTCTCCATTTTCCAGAAAATAAGTAGAGAGTGGGTGTTACGAGCGTTTATTCCCCTTGCTGTGTACCTTCCAAACGCATCTTACAGTAACACACGTACCAAAGGGAGAGAAGGAAAAAAAAAAAAAAAGCACACCACCAACCCCACGGCTGCCCTTCAGTCTGAAATGTAAATGTAATTCCTTATATAGACTGCAGCAGTTGGTCACACACGCACGGGGAGCGGAGCGGGGGCCCCCGGCCAAACCGTTACCACCCATTATTATACAAACAGGTACCTCCGAAGCCAAAGGGAAGGGAAGAAACTTCACCGCCCGCCCCCGCCGCCCGGGAGCAGCCCTCCCTTCCCCACCGCCCCGGCGGGACCCGGGCCGGGGAGGCAGCGCGGCCGCGATCTGGCGCCTGCGAGCTGCTCCGGGTTTCCATCGCTCCGTGCGGGTGTCGTGGAGGCAGCTCCCTGGCTCGGCCGGCGTGCTGGAGGGAAGGACTGGGGCTGGCGGCTCCGGAGGGACCCGGGTGCTCCCGAGGCAGCAGCTGCCCAGAGGAGCTCTGTGCCCGGGATGCTGCCCAGCACGGCCGGGCTCCTGGGAGCAGCACCGCTGCCAGCCCGGGCTCTGGGGCTGGTTCCGGCCGACCCCTTGTCCCTGGGGCTCGCCGTGTTCCTGGGGAAGGTTCTGGAGGCTCCGGGTGGGTGGCCAAGGCCCGGGGACGGGGCGCCGCTGCTGCGCTGCCCTGCGGCACGCTCCACCCGGGGGGCCGTGCCGCGGGCAGGGTGCCGGGGCTCGGGGGCCAGGTGGGTG
>JANHFX010014950.1:0-40028 GCA_027560015.1 Chloroceryle amazona | reverse complement strand
TGGGGAGGGGCCAGGGGGTCCAAGGCTGCGGGGCTGGCAGGACACTGGCTCTGCTGGGGCTGTGCCGCTTGGGCAAGAGCAAAAGCGTGCAAAGCACAAGGGCCTTCCTCCCGAGGATAGAGGAGGAGGAAGTTGGGCCGCATGAGTACCAGGGTTGAGTCTTCTCCCTCCTGGCACCGGCAAGAGCAGATGGTCGTCGTAACAAGTAGTGCTGGGAGGAAGAATTACCTCATGGAATTGCAAGAGCTTTCCAAGCAAAGGCGGAGTCTGGAGCAAACGGCAGATCCAGCTGATAGTGGCTGATAAGCCAGGGGAGTATCGAATGGCTGCTCCTCGTACCTCAGAGAGACGCCTCAGTCCTTGTGGAGCAGGAAGAGGAGACAGCTCTAAGAGCCTGGCTCCCAGCACTCAGATAAGGAGAGGCGTCTCCTCCTCCCTGCAGCAAGCAAGATTACTCCTCAGCTCATGAAGCAATAGTTTCAGCTGCAGCTTTTCCTCTACTGCAGCCCTGAATGGCTCCTCTTTGGTCAACAACAACGACACAACAACTTCAGAGTTCATCTGACGTGGAAGGAAAAGTGCTTTTCGCCTTGCGCATGAATTGAATTAAACTGGAAAGCCAGGAGGACAGAATTATGCACACCTTCAAAATAAAGCCCAAAACCAACAAAGAAACCCCACCCTTCAGATGGTGCTTTGCCAGAAAAATTGCTAAGAGGTGACTGCATTTTTGTTGCATGATTGCACGGCGGGGTCCTGTGCTTCTCTGAGGTCCTCAGAGTTGAAGCTGGTCTAGACCAGCTATGTGTTCAGAGTGGCAGTGTGATAACCAAACATCACTTCATCCAAAGCAGACAAGCTAAAATTATCAGTGACAGTTAATAAAAGATCTTCCAGAAGAATAGGGAAAGAAAAAAAAAAGCAGCATATTTTACAAGTTACCCCCCCTAAACCGACACCCCCAAGCTCTCATGGTGGGAGAAGTAACAAAAAGGAAGAAGAAGCAAGGTACAGAAGATGTGAAGAAACAAGAAACATGACCCATAACTGAGAACTGGAAAGACAGGAGCGGGTTTGCGAGGAAAGCACCAACCTGCGCTGCGCAGCGGCCGGTGCTGTGATGTAAGAGGCGTTACACTTCCTCCCACGGCAAGGGGGCCCCTTTTGTCTGACGTTAGGTGGCTTCAGAGGAATAATCCCAGCTGGGATTGCCATAGTGCAGGGGCTGTACTTCACAAGCTTCCTTTCTAGCTGCGGGAGGCACTGCCAGCGTTTCGCTTTCTGCCCGGGGATGTTTTACTGGGGAGATGGGAGTTGAGCAGGGGCAAGGAGAAGCAGCACAGCCCCTCCTCTGGGTGTCCGTGCACCACCGAGGGCTGATGGACCTTCACCGGTGGCCGGCTGAGGTCAGTCACACTTTGCTTAGGAGGGCTTGGACTGACTCTCAGGAGCTCCAGACACTTATTTTTTGTTTGATACTCTCCCCCTGTTAGCTACTTTTGACATGAACCTAACCAGCAACCCCTCAGTAAGGTCTGGGCATCCTCACCAATTAAAATGTGATGGGGAAAAAATAAAATGGAGAAATCTGCTTCCAACAGCCTTCAAGGCAAAGCTTTGAATACAACAATCCCAGACAAGTGGTGTGTGCGGAGTCAGGTATTTTTTGAGCCAGCATTTGCCAAGTTAATTAGCCCCATGCCCTCTGCTGCTGTTTGTGCTCCCATCTCTCAGAAAACAATCAGAAAAGACACTGACTATTTTACCTTGGACAGCGTTAAACTGACAATTGTTAGAACTGTACCTTGATCTCTCTTGAGCCGTCCTCCCACTTCAGGATTTTCCTGCCTCCCAGTATTTTATGTCTAAGTCTAGGAAAAGTAAACAATCAATTTCCAGTTAGTATGGAAAGTCTTTGCTTAAAGACAAGACTAATTAGACCCTGCTATAATTTACACCAAATGTACACTAGTCCCACCCATCAACAGGATTCTCTACCCAATATAAACATTTATCTCTCCCAGTCTTTAAAGGAGGAATTTTAAAGATCGTAACTATGCTGGGGTGGGGGAACCCCACAGAACAGGCTGCTGGGTTCATTCATCTCCACACTGCCAGGGACAGTTTTAAAGAACTACAGTTAAGGGCAGGAATTCCAACGGACACACAGACATGTAACAGACTGGATCCTATATAAACTTGAGGAGATTTTCCCTACACCTTATTTCACCTCAGTGTCACAGAGACAGGGGATGAGGCAGTTAAATCCCCTGTCTGAGTAGCAGAATGGGTTTTTGGAAATACCCATCACTGTGACAAGAGGATTTGCAGCCCTGAAGGTCACAACCAAACACCATTTAAAAAAATTTACTGTGAAGTGACCGGTTTACCTGATAGCACCCAACAGCACTTTCTTTAAGCACCCGTCCTGTGACAACACTGTCCTTTAACTGAAAAAGTAAACCTGGCTGTGGAGCATGCTGGTTTTGCCTTCTCCAGCTTGGACTGCCCGCGGTTACATCACTACAGCAACAATCTCTTTCCTCAAGCCAATCCTAACACAGGAACACTTTTTTTTTTCCCCTCCCCCTCCTCCTCCAGCTGCTAAGCAAAGAATCAACTTTTAGCTTCGCCCCTCCTTTATTGGAAGGGGAATAGGGTAATATGCTGTAATTGGTTTTCCATGTTTGCCAAGAGTCTGTTTCCTCTTATCATCCACAATATTTAACATAAGTCTTGTAATAGTTCCAAAAATAATAAAATCTGTCCCAAGAATAAAAATGATAGATCCGCAACATGCTGCTTTTTTGTCATGGTCTCGGTTTCGCAACATTCTGTTAGTAGTTTTTATTGCCTAATGTTGTGGTTTCTTTCATAGGCAGCAGACCCAGTAAAGACATTTCATCAGCTACTTACACAGCAGCAGCCTGGATTATTTACAAATGGAGATTTCAGTACCCTATTAAAATAAATCACCGCTGCACACTGTGAAACTTACTCGGCAGTAACAGGGTAGGAGAAACCCCAGAGATTCGAGGGGGAGGACCATTAAGGATATACAAATCATAAGGGTGATGTCAGCAAACAAATTTATTAAGATATCCAAATAAAACCTGTTTGCTGCTTTCCTCCTCCCCTATCTCCTCCCGTGCATCAGTGGAAGAGGAATAGGCAAATTCTGAGTGTCACCCCTCCTCCCCCCATGCAAAACTGTACATGTGACAAGAAACAGAAGCCATGCAGTGATCCCCTCATGATTTTATAGTTATCTCCCTCTCCTCTGCCCTTCCAGCCCCAAAGCAAAAGGCCCACATTGGGCAAATTCCCTCAAGTGTAGGTGAAGTGTTAACAGATGCGGAGCAGTGAGGCTGGAGAGCAGCGCTTCACTCCCTGGACTCGGTGTGAACGACAGACCACCAGAACAGACAAGACAAAAAGGAGATAACACACACGAGAAACTGGATTTCAGAAGGGAAAAAAAGAAAACCCAAACAAAGTTGAAAGCTGTAGGACAACTGGTGGCATCAAAAGAACAGTGCAGAAAGTGGGGTCGCTCTCTCAGCCGCTGGCATTTACAAAAGCAATATCCCACTGGTAACAACTCTTAGAAACATGCAGGCACATCAGGGGGCCCTTGTTTAGAACTGCTTTAAAAAATCCCAACGAAATAATAATCCTTTATTGCTCCAAATTGTCCTCATATTTCCAAATTGTTTTCATACACGTTTTTTTTCGCTCAGAGTCAGTCTAAATATAACTTAGAGGCTGAGAAGAGATTTGCCTTTCTTTCCAAGAACAGATTTAGTGCTTGAATAGTAAATTCTTAAAGCAGAAATAACTTTCCCAACTTCAGTCTGTGCCATTTGACCTAAAACTCATCCCAATAAATAAAATACTACAGGTTGAAGGCTCTTCAACCAGTCAACAGCACCACGAACCGTGTCCCCAAAGAGAGCTTCCTGGAGCTTCTCATTTTAAGTAGAAACAGGAGACAAATCTTAAGTCACCCTTAGAGGATTTGCTACTCTGAATCTCCTCCTTTGTATATGGTTTAGACCATGTGCAAATCTGGGAGCACAGGGAACTGCACCTTGGTATTGCTTTCTTTCAGTGTCAGTAGTTTTGCAGCTGTACATGCAACAGCTGTACAAGTTGCTGTGGAACAATTAAATGCTTTAATTCTTTGCTTTTGAAAACGCAACCAATAAAAGCAACTTGAATTCAACACGAAAGCTCATCAAGTTATTGAACACGTACAAGGAGAACTGAAACCTGTGAAAGAGGAACCTTGGAAAGCACACGCTCTCGAAGTAAACCCTCCTGCTAGGTTCTGTGCAAGACTTGGAAAATTCTATTAGGATTCAGTAGCATCAGAAGCTTCAAAACCAAAAACCCATCACCAAAATACACCGATTTCTGACTGGGGATGTCATACGCACAAAGCTGGTGACAAAAACCAGCCAGCATGCAAAGAAAATTTCATTTTGTTCCAGCTCCTCTTTCAAAGTACCAGATTAATGCAGTGTACAGTACAAGACCAGCCAAAACTGATACGCTCGCCTGAGGCTAGTGACAGCCCGTTCCCCCCGCCCCTCACACTTCGAGCAGCCTGCATTCTTGTTTGTCTCAGGATAGGGTACAAATTCCCCTCCTCTGCTCCCTTTATGGGGGCAATGTTAGCAGCTAAGAGAAATTTACTCCTATTTGTAACATAGCCAAGGCTGCTGCAGAACAAGTTTTTCTCTCATCTCAATTCTGCAGTTGGGGCCACTTAGAAAATATCTTCAAGCAGTTAATTCAAGCAAATGCTCTGGTTCATCCATTCCTTCCCATGAGCACCTAGTTAACCACAAGCCCCTTTTCCCTCCCAGCACTGGTGCCCCTGAGTCCTACAGCTTTGCTGTCACACACTCCAACTGAAACAGCCTGTTTGAGAAATGCAAACTTCATACAACGAGCAGTTAACACTTGGAAGGACGTGAACAGAATAACCTCTTAATTTAAATAGTTAAAACAACATCGCATTGCTTATAATGCTTCTAAATGCCTAAGAAGAGTTGGAAGCCAGCAACCAACAGAAATTCTCCCCCAGATACAAACAAAAGGTTCCAAATGGGTTTTAAACTTTATTTAATCCCCGAACCACTGCTGTATTACACCTGTTGGGGTGGGGTGTGCTCACTTTGGATGTTAAAAGTTCTGACAAGAGGGGATGGCATGAGGATCCACGTCCCCCAGTGCTATGCTGCAGTCAGTATTGGTCCAGTCAGACTAAAGTTTTACAGTCATTTCCTGCCCCCCCTTTTTCTCCAAAAACCTGAAGCGTGGCCTAGCATTCATGTCACCCTTTTATCTGCAATTTATTTAAACAGGATGAGATGGAGACTCAGTTATTTTCTCCTTTGTAGGAAAAGGGAGACGAGTATGCTGTACTTTAACACTTCACAGGATTGCTTTGCACTGTTGCAACCCTTTCAACATGAGGCAAAACAGCCCCCCCATCCCAGACCACCACCATAATAAGTACCAAAGCATTTCTAGTTTCGATTTTCATCAAGATTTCCAAACTGGCAGATTTTATTTTCACACCCTCTTCACAATAGACAAGATGCTTACCATATATTTAGGGTTACAAGTTGTCACTAAAAGAAAACTTTACACAACCACTGTACATTTAGGTTGAAAAACTGTCCTTGCATGAAAAATATACCTAGAAATCAAGTGGTAAACAAGAAAAAAAAAAACATTAAGAAAAGTTTAACGTTTTTATAATGTGCCATTTTAAATTTATCAACTCCTCCTCCACTTCTCATCCGTACTCTGTTTTTACCTATAGTATTCGTTAAGGCAAACAGCTAATCCATTTCTGAAGAGGTGCTGTGGAAATTGTGGACAAACAGCAAACATTTGGCATTAAAATAGATAGCACGTATGTAGCCTCTAGTAATATACATTAAGCATTTCTCTTGGACTTCAGGATAATGACAGGGGAGGATGAACATGCTAACAATGTCAAAAAGGCTTAAAATTTAGCGTCCAAGCAACTTCTATCAATGCTTCTGTAGTTTTCAAGCTCTAAGAGTATAGAATTTATGCAAATGCATTAAAGAATTCTAGCTTGGCAAGTACACCCAAGCAGGTTATTAAACTATATATACAGAAAGTGATAAATACAGAATTAAAAGAGTCCTTCCGCTTCTCTTTATAGCCTTGAAAATTGACAAAAAAAAAACCAACTTGAGGACAGCTCTACAATATTAAACATTAGGTATCCGCAGGAGCTGGGAAACCTAACTACACAAACTGATTAAAATACTCAGATGACTTTGTAGTGTTTAATACAATTCAGTTCGTAGTCAAGGGCACAAGACAACATTTAACAAAAATAATCACATCAACTGACCTAGAAATCAAATGTAAATAGATATGAATACAATCTCCAAAATCTGGTTTTTAAGTGAACATTAACCATTTATTCAAAGTTATACAAGAATTTGAAGGATAAAGTCTTCTGCAACAGGAAACCAACTTACAAGTTTCATGTCTCGGTTGAATTGAAGTGGAGGCGAGCGGGGCGGTGGGGGAGGGAAGGGTGAACAAACAAGTTAGTAGGCCCCATCCAGGCAGCTAGAAAGTAAAAACAGGCTCAACAGCAGCCTCCTCCAGCTTGCTGTCCTCCCTGACTGCCTGCGAGCGTTGCGTTAGTAGCAGCATGTTGAGGGCCAATTTTTATGCCGTTTGCCTGAAATGAAGTTTAATAGAAGGTGTTATTGTTAGAGAACACTGATTAGACTTGAAAAGTTGGGTTGGTTTTTTGATATATAGGAAGTCCTATATCAAGTTCTCCTGATGCATGCAATAAATATATATTTAATATAGAGAAGAGATATATGTATTATTTTGTAGTAATATATGTAATCACCGAGGACATAATTTCAAGGCAGATGCTTTCCTTCTCATCTCAATTTCATCTGTTAAATGCTGTACCTTCAACTCTGACATGAAAACACGGAGCAGAAATTGTGTTCAAATGCTGCTTGGCATCAGGCTTTAAAAACACCTCGCATTTGCTAGGAACACATAAGCTCTCCCCTCTCAGCAAAACCTCCATTAGTTTTAATAGTTGAATATAAAACGTCTCCTCTCTAGCCAGCATTTCTTTCTGTGTTGAATCAGCTGTAGAGGCTAAGGGCACAGGAGTGTTCCGTGTCATCAATAATTTCTATGATCCCGAAAGACGTGGCTACTTGCCAAGAACCCACACACAGCGTAGCTCTTTCATTCATCAAAATCACACTTGTATCTTAACCCTCACTCCCTCAAGTGGATTTTACCTAAAAATACAGCACTTTGAGAAAAGTAATACAGTAGCTTCAGAAATTAAGCTCTTAAGGAAACTTTGCGTCACAGTAAATCTCAGATTTATAGTGCTTGGCAGTTGTTCTGCAACAGTGGTAGCCTTGGGGTTTCTGGCACTAGCTCAGTATTGACAGCAGCTGATGTGGTTTCTTTTCGCTCTTTGACTCCTCTTTAATAAAAAGCATGCCCTATGGCTCATTGGTTTTGCCCCCTCTGGGCTGATAGCAACTTCTTGAGGAATCAAGGAGCCAGACTTGGCATAAAGCCAAATAAATAGCACGGGCTGTTGGCTCTTGACAGCATATTGCAATCAAAGCTCCATAAGGCACAGTAAAGCAGGCAGCTACTATATGAAACTCGACAGATACAATGAACATGGCTTTTTCAGGCACTCTGATTACCACCCAATTTATACTGCGCTACCGAGTGCGTTTTCTTTAGGAAAAGGGCTTCATGTCTTCAAATTTTCCTGGCTAAACTGAATTTAAAAGGTGTTTCATCAAAGCACCATATACACACATGGATTTTCCAGTCAGAATCACGCTCCTCGAAGGATTACTGTTCAAGTCTTCCTTAGCTACAGGTTTCCTAATGCAAATACTTGGCATACTCCAGTTTCTCATTACTTCTTCTCTAAAGAGCACTATTTTTAATAGTCTACGTTTTCTCACATTGAAATATATCAGGCACAAAGAGGTGAAGCTGTTAAATCGAGTCCAGCCAATGCCCTCGCTACTCTTAGAAGGATTCCACAAGGAGTACCACGCTGAAGAGAACTGTCAGGCTGACTCCCTGACAGGGGATGCACCATACACGGGACAGACACGGAACAGAGAGGGGCAGGGCAGATTTTCACACGTGCTTTCACTGAAGCACCTCAGCAATGACATTTAGGGACATGCAGGATAAAAACTAAAACTTGGGGCATCAGAAAGGACTGACCACTTCACGTGGGCAAACGGAAATTTTATGTGGTGTGACTTTATGTGAACTTTTAACAGAGAGCTTATATGATCCTAACGTTCCTATATGATCCTAATATTTCTATTTACTGCCACTGAATTTGAATCTGCTTTTTCAGTGGCCACAAAGCTCTGTAACTGCTCAAGATTTTCAAAGGCACAATCATTTCAAAATTCAAGGAGCCACTGTAGCTCTCTCTAGTCTCTTGTATTACAAAAGTGCTCCCTGCTCCACCTCCCCACCCCCACGCCAAACAAGCAAAGAGACAGGCCCCCATAATCTGTAATTTTAGTAATGTGCATGGGCAAAATGGCTAATCTTTTATTCCCTACAGAATCCAGCCACCTAAACCAGGAACATTTCAAAAGTCTTTTATGTAACTCTCAAAGCAATCCCTCCCCTACACTGGACAGCTCATGGAGTGCATCTGGCATATCAACATGGTCCCCCATTTACATAGTGGAAAATTATCTTTGAAAACAGATGACACCATATGGAGAAGTGGATGAAAGTGGATTTTCTTCTCTTTTGGGGATTTATATTATTTTGTGATGCTTCATGGATGGATAGGGTCACTTATTTTAATCCATTTTTATCACAATAGCAGACAATTCTATATCCAAAAGGAACAGACCAACAGTTTACTGCCCAGCCTTCTAGGGAAGGTGAATTTTGGACGTTTAAAAACCCCATCAACAAGAAGTGTTCAGAGTACTAAAAGTTACCTCATTGTTAATGTCAAAAACTCCTTCCTGGATTTTCTCGTAGATCTCCTTTGCGGTGTTAATAAATGCCTAAAATAGAGGGGCGAGAGAAAAAACACAAACACAATGAATGCAACACCCCTGGGTGCATGATGCACTAATTTGAATCCAAATCTCAGGCCCAGTTGTTTCAGTGACACTCTTCTTCCTGACCTCAGCAGAACAGGTATGACACCAGCACCCTATAACCCATCCTGAAGCAGCAGTGGATCACACACTGGTTACAGACACAGTGGCATTTTCACAGCATCTGTATTCTACAATCTGTTGTCCAGTAATTACAGAGGAAAAAGTGGGGTTTAAGATATATAAATTACTTCTAAATTATTTATTTCTGACCCTTATGGATAGATTGTGTGGCAGATGGTTTCCCCTACCCTTAATATCTTTGTAATAGGCCACTCTAGATTAGAGTGCTTAGCAACATAAAACCACAGGGTACTTACAATGATGATGTAAGGATGCTGTCTGCTGGATGAAACCTTATACTATCATTTAATATTCACCTAATTTTAAGAATGCATTCTCTTTAATTAATCTTGCACACGCTAGGCAGTACACTTCTTAACTGCAGAAAGGAGAGACCCTGGGCTTGATTATGATTTCTGAAAAATCTGTTGTTTTGATTCAGAGAAAAGACTTTGACATTTGGGTGCGAAGAAGCGAATGATATAAATGTTTTTGGTTAAAGTTTACCATCGATGATTCCATTCTTCATCTCTCATGTAACTTGATCGGTCAAGTAATGTCTAAAATAATGTTTAATTTCAGAGGTGATTAACAGCAGCTTATAATTACAATCAATATCAAACAGACAAGTTCTTTTTGCTTTAAAATACCAACGCCACGCAGTTGTGCAAGGTACACTGTCTTCTGCACGAGCCTGTTAGAGCAAATACAGATCTAATTCAAATATAAAAAAGTAAACAGGGTTCACAGAGAGGAACAAATCATACCTTTCCTCATTTCTACACTGGAAGCATTTGACTGCTGAACTTGCCACCAGAGCTTTGTTTCCTAATTAACAGGACTGATATGTTTTCACCTTTAAAGGCCTTACAGCTCCCCAGAGTAATCAATCTACTGCAGCTCAATTACTGCACCAAGCGCACACCGCAGCCAGTGAAGGAGACTTGAACGACTGCAGCAGGAGCAGAAAGATATGAATATGCATAAAGTCTAAGTGGGTGATCGAATCATCACAGAGGGTCATGAGAATTTGCAGCAAAATAATGAGAAGAATTAATCATTGCAGATTCACAAGGCACTTAGGAAGTGAGTTCGTTTTTCAAACGCGCGTTAAGAGTCGAGGAGAAAAATTGGCTTTCGGCCAACTATGAATTGATTCAAAATCCTCCAACTGAAGTTTTCAATATAAGAAGGAAAAAACCCCTCCAACTTATCTTGGCTTCTGATAACACGTTAATTATTGTAACGGCCTCATCCATGGGCCTACTGAAAGGGAGGAGTCAGAAAGTTTGGAAATTCAGCCAGCTGGAATCCGGGATACGTGCTCGCTTCTAGTTCAGCAGGACATTAAACAGAACTTCAAGCCTTAAAAACATGTTATGATAACTCCATATAAACAGCCACTTGACAACTGGCACTTGTAACAGTTTTACAAGATTTTGGCTAGGGACTCCTCAGAGAATTAATTGAGAATTATGTTAGATCTCTCAGAATATAACTGTAACAAACTCCAAACTAACACAACTGAGTAGAAAATATCTTCTGGATGCTGCACAAGGACAGACACTGCAAGAACTTTTCCGTCTTCACAAAAATTAGTAAAATCCACTGAATACCAGTGGGATTTAACAACACTCCATCGTCCCTCCCTTACCTTCAACAGTTATTACACCTGTACTGTGCAAAGCAAAAGAAGGGTACTGAGATCAGTACAGTCTATTTCAACGTTAAATGTATCGCCTAAGAAACCACTGATCTGCAAAATCCAAATCACAGAATTACCCAGGCTGGAAGAGACCTCCAAGGTCATCAAGTCTAATATTCCATTTACCTCAGTTCTATCATTTCAGTTGTCTGGAAAAGAAATAATCTGAGTACTGCATTCCCATCGATGATTCCGGTGCACCACGTATCAGTGGTAGAGCAGCACGGAGTGTTACTCTGCAAGGCAAAAGGCCAAGCTACACTGGGTCACATATAAATAATTCCTATTTGAAAACAAAGGTTTGACAAGAATATAGCACATAATAAATCTACCTCATGTTTTCCTCAGTTGGGATGGATTCTGAGAAATTACTACTAATCAGCCGTGAAAAGAGACTTGCATCCCTCGAGACTTTCCATTTGTTTCTTGTATCCACGTATTTTAAGTTTGCTTGTGCTTCAAGGTGTGTGCTGACTCGAAACAGCCACCTGAAAACTGTAGAGAAAGCAGCGGTCTGCTCGCTTGCAGAATATCCTATCAGACTTTGGCACCGCGTGCTAGTGCCCCAATTAGCAAGGACAAGAAGGTGAACTCGGTGTAATTGACTTCTTCTAAGAGATCTCTTAACACTCCACATTCTAGCTCTTATCTGGAACCTGCAGCAAACTATAAACTCTCCATTATTTATGGGCAGTCTATCCTATTTGCAGATTACCTGAGCCCACGGATGCAGAGAGATGGAGCAGTTTCCCCTCAAACCCAGTCTGGATTTATTAGGCCACGTGCAGGGAACTGCACCAACACAGCTGCACCACTTCACACGCCAACCTGGATCCAGGTGTGGTTTAGCCACTGCCACACAACACAAGACCTCCACCAGCGAGCCCACATGGCTGGCTGCCAACCAAGCCTACTGTGGTTGCCCCGCACGTTCCCGTGATGCTGCTGTTACTAAAGCACCATACAGAGGCACTCGAGCACCTCTGGGCCAGGTTTATTCTCATCACCCTGGGTTCAGTCGCCCAGAAGATGGCAAGGCCCTAGTACACAGTACCTCCCTTACTCATAAAAAGGAGAGGCTTCTGCTAAAGCAGTTTAAGACTGCCAAATATAAAAATTCTACACTACACTTCTGGAGAACTAAAGAAAAGGATGTAACTCTTGGTTTTCATCCTCTAAATCACACATTACTGATGCTTTTATGCATGAGACTACTAAATGTATCTGTAGCACAGCATTAGATACAAGGTGGTATAGCAGTTATTCAGCAATTGGAGTTCATGTAAGGGCGTTCACATTTAGCTAGGTTCTCAAACAGCAGTAATGCCCTGCTGAGGAAAGCTACATTACTGCACAAGTGGGCAGGTGAGTCTTGTAAGGTGTGCTCTGCCTGTTGTGTCACACCTGCACCTACTGCAGAGCTATGGAAGGTGGGGGTTGAGTCAGTGTACCACTATAATATCCCTTGGGATGATTTGGGTAAGGAATTTCCTAGATTATATTACTCCAGGGGAACCAAGAGGTCAAGTCTCACAATGCCCACCTCAAAAAAAACCCCAAACTCAAACAATACAAAACACTGACTACAAAACAGTACAGATGCTGCATATAAAATAATCCTAAAACCCACCAAACACAGAATTAAATCAATTTCTTCATCCATTTCATTACACAAAATAGACAAATAATGTAGGTTTGCTACCCTCAAGACAAACCCAGGAAGAACGAGTTCTTTAACTGGTGAAAAGAATGCAAGAAGGGAATAACTTCCTGATACCTCTGTCTTACAGAGTTTATTATTATTCCTGCATAAAACCTAAGGGCACCAGAATGCAAGTTACAGAACAACTGGTTAGTTTTCACTTGGTAGGTGTCAGTAACATCACTTCTCTCTCAGAAAGCTAATGCCATGACAGCTTTAAGGGCTCAGCTACAATCAGGGAAACCTGTAAATGAATGAGTGATACTTCTCAAAACTCAGATTTTGCAAGTTCATCTTTGCTTCCAACCAGAGGGGCTCAGGTTCTGCTCATGTGCCATGCTGCCCTCTCGTGGCAACAGACAAGTTAAATTAAGGGCTTTGAAATACAAATTGGGCACCTTTATTTCTAGATGCTTTCTTACAGTTAAATGAGGAATGCTTAAATTAAGTTAAATATCTCACAAATCCTACAGCATGACGCTGACCTCTGTGGCCAGCCAACACCTAGAACTTTCTCCTCCCTCCCAGTTTCCCATCTTTTAGCAGCAAGCTGCAATATAGCTGGATTCCTCTAGTATTAATGAATCTGGAAACATAACAACAGGGACCTCAAATGGATTGACCCCGAGAGCACTCACCACCCCAGCATGTAAGCGGTGCTGGATGATCGCTTTAAACAGAGCGAGATCCCAAAGCTCTGAGCAGCTCTTATGTACAATAAGACAATACTTTTACAACTAAATGACCCTTCAGGAAAAAGCACAGGACACTAAAGGGGCTACAGGGGGGTTAATTACCTTATTATTAAGGTACTATATAATGAACCTACACCCCAAAAAGCACCCCAACACACACAGAGCCTTACTTTTGAAGTACAGGTACACAGGCACAAACCAGACCTTGACAGCAACTTGTTTATATGTACCCAGAGTAGTGCAATCTTTCTGACAAATTATTGGGAAGATGAGCAGGAAGAGAACTTGAGTTGTCTCAAAAAGTCCTGCTGCTGCCATTAAACAGTTACAAAGGACAAAGCACCCGAGGAAAAAGATTAAAAAACCCCAAAACAAAGAATCCCTCTCTCCAGCAGCTCAGGTACATAATACTTTTTTTGTTCAGGCTTTATAGAAAAGCCTGAAACCCTGGATGAACTGAGACATTTTACTCTGATGATGTCCTGGGATACCAGAAGCGTGTTCCTTACTGCAGGGCTGGGGCACAGTCCGAGGGTTTGCCCCAAGGGGGTAAAAGCTGTGACTTCACTGGAGCCAGGTGTCCTGCACCTTCTCCTTCCCACAGCTGAAACAACATGAGCTTCATCTCTAATTTATCATGGGAAAAGCTGGCTGAAGTGCCAGCTTCATACAGGTGAAAGGTCACAGGAACCTTTGGTTTCAAGGAATACTGGTTTTGATACAAGTTCAGATTAAAAATAAAAAAAGATAGGTTTAAGACTCTTGATCTATAAATCCTGCTCTTTGACAAGTTCTCATCAGATCACATCTTGTGTCTCTCTCTACCTTACTGTGAATACTATTAACATCCTAGGATTTCCAAGTTTTATGAAGTAAATCCCTGCTAACTGTATTACCAGGTCAAACAACTGCTCACCAGAAATTAGTTGTGTTCAGGGAGGGTATGGAGGGGAAAGAAAAAAACCTTCTACAAATCAGTTCAAATTTAGAAGCTGCTAAGCAGCTCATCTTTCCGTGAAATGATAATTTTTAGCCTTCAGAATATTACAAAAGCCATGTTCCTTCCCTTATCTGTGACCAAGTAGTACCACTGTTCAAGCTACAAGGCTTTTGAATATTCATTATCCATTTAAGCGAAAGTATGAAAGAAGCTGCCTGAAGAGAAAATTAAGTTACAGCTGAAACAAAACTATTGAAACCATCCAGTTACATGTAGCAGAAGTGCTCCATTGCTCAGTCAAAACCGGTCGTCTATTCAGATTTAATCCTAAATAATGAATCCATTATTGGATTCTATTTATGTGCAGACAACACGGAATAGCACAGACAATACTCTCGAGTTGAAAGCTTGGCATTGGGCTATATAATCCCCTCCATATGGGAAACAACTTACTAAAACCAACTCCCACACCAGGAGCCTGGTGATACCCTGGTGAACTCAAGGGAGATCAGCTTCTGGACAGAGACAGTGTCTAGCACTGCTTTGGCCAGTATCCAGAAAACTCTTTTGTTTAAGGTTAATGACATTAATCATTATTAGAGGTAGCAGTCTGGAGTGCAAGAAGAATGCACAAGGTTAGTCCAGCTTCCCAAACACAGCTATGTATTTTTACTTCTTGAGAATCAGTGCACGGACATGGATTCAAACTGAAGATGCTCTAGGGACACAAAGAAGAGCACTGAGTGCTCCATCACATTTCTGTGTAAGATGCAGGTTACCAGAAAATCCCAAAGAAGACTCAAGGACTGAGCAGGTCAATGTACTGCTACAGCTACACACTGTCTTATGTGACCATCTCACGTGGTGGCACTGGAGAACATTTCTGCTGGCTTCTTTGGGAAGCTGAATGTTTGCATTGATGAAAACACAGCAGATCTAAAAAGCTGGACACTGCAAGTCTCTGAATTTGCATCTGGATTATTACATCAGATGTCTTTAGATGCATTTGTGTTGAAAGTGTTGAAGCAGCCACTTTCTTCTACTTGCCATTTCAGATAAATGGTCAAAATACTTTTAATGCATTTAATTTGCAATGCTCACATTTTCTCAAAGTACTTTATAGAAAATTGGGGTCAAAGGAGGTCTAAGTGTTTAGAGGTTACTGGAAGGCAAGACACAAACCAAGCTGCAGAGTCTGGGGGAAAAGCAATACTGTGTGCATGAACTGCAGCAAAGATGGATCTGCTGGGTAGCAGAGGGAAGAGTGACAATACAAATACCAAAGCACTGCAACAAGAGTTTGTGAAAATATTAGAGGCCTTTAGAACAGGTTAGATTGGCATCTGCCAAGGATACCAATGGCTTGGCTTGCTCTGCATTAGCAAATCTACTTCAGTCTTACTTTTTAGCTTTCAGGGCAGACAGAAGTAGCCATTTCTTTGGTGAGTTATGAAAAAAACCCCAAACAATGGGTATATTACTTGAGTCCCGACAATATAATCAGTGCTATGCAATCACATACAATGTAGACCCTCTCATAACTTAAAGAGTAGTTAATTGAAGTAAGGAATCCAAAACCTAGAGGAATAGTATCTGTACAAATAACAAAGTGCAGCTCCACTGTTCTACTAAAATATCAGGGTTCATAGTTACCTCCTCTACGTTGGAAGCAGTTTTGGCAGATGTCTCCATGAAGATAAGTCCGTGCTCTCGTGCAAATGCTTCACCTTCCTCTTTCTTGACTTCTCGCCTAGACTCTAAATCACTAAGATGGGGGAAAAAAAAAGTTAGTTGCATAGTTTAACCTGTCCACATAAATATTCTTCAGAGACATGCTTGTAAGCCAAGAGCCCCCATTAGAAGGTAGGAACAATGAGTATCTATCCAAGCTCTTAGATAAAGTAGAATAATTTTAAGTCTTGCACTCAGTAGAGGGAATAGCCACAGACATCACACTTGCTTGAGCTATCCATCCTAGCTGACAGAGATCTTAAAGACTTCATGAAATGGAGTTCAGCAGGAAGTGTGTTTGTTTATCCAGCTATTGCCTGAATGCCAACTTTGGATGCTGTCATTTCATGTAAATATCAGGCTTTTCTGGTAGAATGTTATCTACCCATCCACACTGTAAAGCTGAACTGATAAGGGAGCTTTATAAGCTATTTCTCAAGGATATTAAAAACTATTTTAAAACTAGAATTCATTTTTTCTATTCAGTAACAAGACTTCATACAGTCAATTTCTGTTCTGATAAAGAGACTGAAAAGCAAAACCAAGTTATTTTGGACTACATTCGCTGTTCTCTCCCAACAAGCCAGCATTTAGGCTTTGAAGCTCCAGGCCTGGCCCTCTAACAGCAGAAGAATTTAAAGTGAGCTGCACCATTTCTTGCTTCCTATTTCCCAAGCAGTTTAGGTGAAAGTTAAATATTACACAAAATAACAGTAGAAAAAAATTCCTCTTGGACTGGACAACTAAAGACAAATCTGCTTCTGTAAGTTCTGTAGACACAAGCTATTTCACTCTTGCTTTTTAAAGCTTCTTTAAGAACAAGGAGTACACAGTTCATCCTTCCAAGTATATGACATTACTTTGAGCAAGAACAATGCTGCATTATACATATATAATCTATTTATTTAAATAAAGTTTCACTTAAATTGTGCATGTGAAAATATCTTCTCGGATATGGTTTTAAGATAAACAGCACACAAGAGTACAGAGGTTCAATGTGCAGCCAGAATACCACTAAAAAGTATCATACTGAGCTTCAGTGCTGCCATCCTTTTAATTATATGTGTATTAAAAATAAATACTCAGTGGCACCTCTTTTGCAAAGTTTTTTGTTATTTTTACAACTACATGCTAGCTCAGATGAGTAAGAGTCAAGCACATCATTTAAATATGAAGCATCTGAAGATAAGGATACAAGAAATGTCTTCTCAAAACAGTTTTAAAGTTGATGTTCGTTGTAGGGAAGTGTTCCCAGTATCTCAGCCTCAGGCTTAAGATCTCTTAACAAGGAGCTCACTCTCGCATCCCTGAGGTAGCTGACATTGTATTTCTCAACTTGAGCAATGTCTTTATTTGCTACTACCACGCTACCCTCAACAGTATCTTATTTAAAACCTTGATTCACTACAGTGTTGTCTCCATGATAGAACAGAAATAAACAACTCTCTTGACTTGAAGCAGAGCAGCTGCATTGAGAGCTGCAGTGATAGCCCAGTCAAAACTCGCTACTGACATCTAAACAGATTCTTAAAGAGCTTTAGCTGCTTCTACTAACCACAGTTGTCTTCCTCTCTCCATTCCAATAACTCGAAGCATTTGGTCTTACTAGATCAATATAGCTATGTTTTGCTCTGGAAAGAAGATTAAGTACAGTATGTGTCATGTTTTAGCACTACAATTTGCAATGTTTTCAAAAAAACCAACTATGATATTTCAGATTAAATTCTCAACACTTCAAATCCAGCAATAAATCAGTACTACAAATGGATATCAAGTGCACTTTTGGGACTCATAAGAGCAAAATTTATTCCTTCAAAAATATTATTCTAGTATGCACATTCTTCCTGCTCTCTCGTAGTTTGCCCTACCATAGGAATTCCTGTAACACACACTCAGGATAATGCATCATAATTGAAGGACTTTTCTTCCCAGCCTCCTCTTCTAGGCTTGAAAATAATCACCTTTCAAAAGAGTTTTAAAGAATTTTTACTTCACGTGGTAAATTATGTATTTTAAGTTACAGATTGAAGTGTACTTATTGTTTGAATAAAACCTATTTGTAACTGGGAATTACTGGGCTAGCTGCAAGTACCTTATATACCAGATAATCATGGGGTGTAGTCTGCAGCAGAACGCAAGACAAAAATTCAGTTTAACAGCTAGGAATAAATCACAACTAGTTACAGATGTCAACGAAGTCTGCAAACTTCTGTAATGCTTATCTCAAGTATAGTAGACTTCACTGTTTCTCTCAGTGTTGTATTTTTACTCAAACATAAAACCAGTTGGACTGGGACATCATGGGCTTCCCAAAGCTTCTTTGATTAAAGGCGATTACATTTCTCTATTCATTTGTGAGGACTATGTTGATCACATCCCTCAATTAACAAGAACATTGCTGGGTGTTCTCCAGACAATGTAGAAAAACGTGGACAAAGTTCACAATTAGTTAAGCTGTTTTTCAGGGGGAGGCAGAAGGAGGAAAATATTTTCTTCTTCTCCCTTGTAAGAGATGAACAGGCCAGAGCAGCAAAAGCAAACACTCCTGAGAAACAGCCTTGTGGTAAAGAGAATCTAAGGAATGACCTGGCTCATCATTAAATTTTAAGGGAAAGGCAAACCCACTGTAATTTCAACTGCCATCTTGAGCTTCAAGAACTGCCGAGGCACGGAGACAAATTAAAGCCAATTGGGTGAAGACCCTTAACCTATGGGTTATTAAATTCTGAGGGGATACTTTGGTATTTGGAAAAAAACCTGTATCTAGAAAAAAAAAAATCCAGACATGCTAGATGTTCACTGGATCAAGAACTAAAAAAATTACAGATAACGTGTTCACTGATGATGTTTTTATAAAGACTTTCAATACAGACTGAGCTCTCAGCATCAACAAGGAACCAAGCTGGAACTTTGGACAGTCTACCTGATGAGAAGACCATGGAAATAATCATTTATAAATTGGGTAACACTTCCAGAACTTTAAAACTAAACAGAACTAAGTCTAAGAGCAGCCTGAATTCACCAGGTAATGGTGAAAAGGCATTTTCTCTGTCCCCAACTCCAGCTAAACATACAGAATACCAAACAGGCTTAGGATTCAGAAACATCTCTCATCATCGAGGTGTGCACATTTGAGAACAGTAATTGAAATGAGTTCTGTAGTATACACTTCATTTTTTCCATGACATTTTCTCTGATCTGTTTCTTAATCAAAACCTAAAGCACTTCAGAACACCTAAAATGAGGAGTCATTCTCGTTATAAGGGAGAGATGTAGGTGCTTCTAAATGGTAATTCCAGATGTGAAAACAACGTAACATGAAAAATAATTCCTATAATCCATGACCATGCATTCACAATCCTTTTAAAATAACATTAGTTCTAAAAAAGGTACTCAGAACATAAGGCAGTTGATCCACGTGTGCTGCACGTTGTATTAGTCTCATTAGACAAGGGTTTAGATTCACCATAGAACTATGTCCACCAACAGAACATCATTTAAAGTTAATATACTGACTACAAATATGAAAATGCAAAGCTGAAATCCAGAAGTCCTAAATCTTTACCACTTACAACAAAATCACAACTGGTTAATTTTTACCTTTTATTTCCAATAAGCATTATAACCATGTTGGAATTGGAATGCTGACGAGCATCTTCTAGCCAAGTTGTCAAGTGGTTGAAAGTGTCCCTCCTATGCATGAAGAGAATGAAAATCAAAAGTGGTATTTCACAAAATCTCTCTCCCTTTTGTTAGGCAGCTTCTCTACTTGAGCAACCAACTCAGTCATTAGCATCCATGTTCCAGGGGTAAAAGCTAGGAATCTCTCAGTGAGAAGGAAAACAGGCAAACAAAAATTTACTAAACAAGGAGCATTAATGAACTCTGCCTAAAGAGTAATTGAAAACATGTTTGCTGCAAAGAGGATTCTTACAGCTGTAAAAATCTGTAATTTTATATACGTTTAAAATTCCCTTTGGCTGATTTTATAAGTCCCTAATGGCCTCAACCAACTCAAACAGCAGTAGAAATAATCACACGCTCTTAACACTGCTTGTTCTACTGAAGGCAGAAAATGGTTGAGAATTTTCTGTGAGTTTATAAACCAAATCATGAATTGAGCAGCAAGGGATTTTAAAGGAAGGCACACAAGTAAGGCATGCTACAGGTTTTACAGAAGGTGCACACTAACTATTAAATCACATGCTTGTAAAGTGTGTTTAAGATTTCACAAGAGTAAAACCATTAAATGAATCTTTGAGATTCAGAAATAGCTGGAAATTCAATGGAAAAATTCTGTCACTTCCTGATATTTAAAAATAAATGGGAAACTAAAGGAAAAACGTCCAGGAAATCTCTAGTAAAAGTTGTTGCTTAATTCAGCAACGAGACCCAAGATCCACAAAGGGAGCCACACACCCTAATAGGATTTTGGAGCCTGAACATTTTCACAGCAACAGTTTTGCAGATAATTGTATAGAGACTTTATTCAATACAACAGGGAAAACCTTAGCCACTCCTGAAGAGCTGCTACAAAAAAACCAAACCAAAACACTAAACCAACAAACAAAAGCAACCATTAAATAAATGGCACTAAGACCTGTATTTTCCCAACCTCATAAACAGCCATGGGAGAAGTTTCCTGGTATTTTCAGTACATTTAACCCAAGTTTGATGGTTTACTACTGCACTCCTTTATAGAATGATGCTTCAGTAAAAAGGGTGTTACAATTACAGAAAGAATATACTTCATGGTAATAAAAACAACTAGAAAGGAATAAATAAAATATTTTAAGGTGTCTCTCAGTAAAGGTTCATGGTCAAAAGGTGTACGAAAATCAGAGGTGTATAGGTTGCATAAACTCTATCTGGATTTTAAGCACTTAAGGAAAGTCAAAGCAATAGATTACAAACATCTATTCAAAGAGCCAAACCAAATTAGACATTTTAACACTGCTATACAGCATAGCACAATTCTACAGAGACATGTAATTTTAATCCAGTTATACCTCCTCAGTATGCTCACCTTGTAATGTCATACACTAGTAAAGCCCCTGCTGCCCCTCTGTAGTATGACCTTGTAATGGAACGGAAGGACTCCTGCCCTGCCTGTGGAAGACAAAAGTTTCATTATTTCACATCTCAAATTTATTTTTTTGATGCTGAAAATCACAAACTTGAAATCACAGAATTCTGCTTTTGAGAGGATGGGAACGAGTATGGAGGGGAAGTGAGAGCAGGGACAAAGTCTCTACCAGTAGCAAGAGAAGGCCCATAAGGAGAAGACACCAACTACACCACAATGCTGATTAAAAAAGAAAAAAAAAATTTAGAAAAATCGGAACAAGACCTCTAAACCTTTTTTGGCAATCCCTGACAACCCAATTTACTGAATGGCTTCACAATACATGAATCATTATTAGAGCACAGAATGGACTCCTAGCAACTAAGCTCTGAAGACAAATTTGAAAGGAAGCAAATAACCCAGAGCTTCACATTTGAATTCAATAACCCGCTCCCTGGGGCAGCTGTTGACACTAGAATAAATAAAGCCCATTGTAAATAAATGATGAATGACATCTTTACGCCCACCATCTGCTGGTGTAAAGGTTGTTGGAAGGCCAAGGATGCAGATTTTATCCGTTATATCATAAACTGCAGCCAGCTTTCAACAGTCTTCAGATGGAATTCTTTCAGTAATCATTTTATTATGAAAAAGCAGAAAATGGTTCTGAATTCAATTTTACACAATTCTGCTCCCCAGTTAATCAATTTCCTCTGGACTTGACAAATAACACTTGTCAAACAGCAACAGGATGCAAGAGTCATCTACAAACGCACTGGTGAAAAACTTTAAAGATCCTGCACAAATTAGAGAGTTATCACAGAAAAGTATTCTGTATAAATCTCAGCACTTAAAAGAACGTGCTCAAAATCAAACAGCTCTGAAAAATAAATATTCATAGATGCAGACCTTGAGCTCCCCATGCTCGCATTCTTCAGAAGTGCTATCTAGCACCTGACAGTTGTTATAAGAAACACTTCTAATATTTAGGAATAACAGAAGCTTTAGTGTAATTCAAAGGCAGCACAAACCCTGATTAAGAAATACTAATGTAAATGCTGAAAAAAACCCAACCCTATAAACTATCTTGCTGCATATCTGGAGAATGATAGGAAATTACCCTGCTTTAAAATCATTAAAAGCAAGAATAAAATATTTATTAAATGGAAGCTGCCTTTCTGCCCTGTCTACAAAATCAGTGTACAGAGAACTCTGTCTTCTCAGTTACCATACTTTTCTTAATATAAGGTTGTCTTGAATTCAAGAACCTGATCTAGATTCTGTCATTGAACAAGAACCATGGCACAACAGGTTTTGACATGTTCTCATTTCAGAAAGCATCCGTATCTTCCCGAGGAATCAGTTACTTCAGTTTAAAAAAACCCCACCATTAACTTAACCATTCCAGTGCAAAAATGTAAGACAGATAATATATTTGAGTTTCAACGTGATTAGAATACACTAGTATATGCACAAGTCCAAGTACATCCTTATGTTAAGGTAAGAGATGACAGAATCTGCTAGAGTGCATTAAGGAATAGTAAAATAAAAGGCAAATTTTCAGTGCCATATCAGTTCCCCATCCAGAAGCTGCATTAAACTCTACAACTTCTTGGTGCGGTGATTCGCTCAAGTGAGTGGGAGATGCATAAACCAGTTTCTTCCTAACTAGACAAAGTCGTTAGCAGTGTATTGCCTAAAATCACACACGAAGTGGAGAGCCTGCCACGCTGAGACCGCCTGTTTCGCCTTCCGAAATTGCACCCTTACACATGAAACTGTTCATGTCCCCGTGAATTAATCACGATCAGCCAAGGTCTTACAAGAATGTAAGAATTGAGTTCTTACGACAAGCACTTAATTACAGAAGTTTGTCATATCAATCCTGAAAATACTGAAACATTTTTGTGTCCCACTTGCCCATGATCAAATTTAATCACTGCTTCCTGAAGGAAGCAATGGGGAAAGGGTGGAAAATGTTACCCCCTCTTCACCAAAGAGGATACAATCTTCCATACAGCAACTATGAATTTGTGCTTACACATACCAACAGACAACACAAACTGAATTCCATTTCATTGTAAACAGTAGAAAACTGAGTTTCTGTAAAGAAACTCCACAGTATTTGTATTAAGCATATTTATATTACACATAAAATAATAAGAAACCCTGTGTATATTATTTACTCTTAACAGCATCATTTGGCATGAGAGATCTAGCAGGTTACTGTAGCAGACGATCTCCTCCACAGCTCTTTCTTAGTATCATTATTACTTTAAGCATTTTTCATCTGACAATTTGCTCTATGGCCCCCTCTTTCTCCCCAAGGAGGACAAGCTATTTCAAAAGACAAAAGGAAAGAAGTCTAGGCTATTAGCCAAACCTGACTCTTAAAAGATACAAATGTGTTACAATTGTACTCCATCAGTTTTACAACGCAGGACCAACCCGAGCTGAGCTACTTGCTACAAGGAGCAACAGACAGAAGCAGCAGTTTGGAAGCTCAGTAGAAACTAAAACAGGCTTTGATACCAGAGAAAAGCCCTTTCTTTATCTTAAGTGGAATTCGCATTGTTCTTACCATCCCAGGGCCATGTCCAGATGGCTTCTGAAGATCTCAAAGGGTGGAGATTCCACAGCCCTTCTGGGTAACCTGTGCCAGAGCTCAGTGTGGGAGGAGCAGTGGCAGAGGCCAGGAGATGCATATTAAAGAGGGTATCTGCCAAGGCCATACTCCAGCTAGCAGGGGCACCCTGTGGCTTTAGACACCTTCAGGATGATGCTGCAGTGGAAGTGGGAGGATGGAAGATCCTTTTTGGTAACAGAGGGACCATGACAACTGTTTCAGGTGCAGAAATCCTAGCTCAGACAAGGTTGCCTACAGGAACAAGCCTGAACATGCATCCTCCCTCTTCAGAGAAAAAGGTGCTACTTTTGACGTGGGCAGTTCACTAATCATGAAAAAATGTGGGCCTCTGATAAACAAGTGATGTTTTACGTGCTAAGTAGCATTCTTTTTGGCTGTTTTCTGGATGTTAAGTTTCATATCACATTGGTTAAAAACAACTTTCTGATAGGAGAGAGTTCTACAATCATAGCTCTAGGAGTTACAGGTCTCCAAAGTAGTACAAAACTCTTCCTCCCTGCTTGAACTGCATGGACACATCCCACAGGCCTCTCTAAATATACCTCAGTAGAGAGGCCAAAACACATTTTCAGAATACTGGCTGCGAGCAGAAAACAAAGCATTAGCAAGCACACAGAGATTTAGGGCCTGCAGTAAGTTTCCTGGAACATTTAAGCCACGTAACTGTGTCACCATTGACACAGGATCTGTAGCACGCTTGAGAAAAGACTCCAAGTGTTACTATTTCTATAAGAAATCTGTGTCATTTCCAAGTGCACGGTGTAGTCACGTAGGTGTCAGTTACAAAGTGTGCAGGCAAGTCTTTGCTATCAAAAAGGGTTCCTTGCAAGTTCCTTAACTGCATATTTTGGAATTCATAAACTAAAGGGAAAAAAAATAAATAAAAAGAAGAGGCACGATGCAGTACAAGAATGTAGCTAGATAATGAAATAGGTTCCACAACAGCACATCTCCCTGGAAAACAGTCCATTAATTTTACTGAATTCTCTATTCTCAGTGCTGAAGAGTTTAGTCGAGGATGAAGTTACGAGTGCACACCAGCAGGCATTCAACATCCAAGCTAACCAACACTTCATCTGCTGCATACATTTACACAAAACACTAGAAACTACAACGCACAGCAGTCAGTAGCTCTAGACTCCTTCACTTTTCAAAGGGGTGTACATGTGGTGTGTTCAAACTGAGAACACCTGATTCACACTGGGACTTTACTCATTTAAACTTGTTTACACTTCAGTAAGCTGTGTGGAAAACTAAAACACCATCTAAGAAACAGCCAACTCACACAAGTGTCACACTACATCTGACAACTGCCAGTTGGGAACTACTCCACAAAGCTGATCCCAGGAACAAAACGTTCCAGAAGGAGAGAGGAGCAATACATACGTACTTCTGAATATAGTTTTGAAAGTTATAAATAAATTAACAGCCTTTCAGTCACATGGCAACTTGTTTATACAAACACATTACTCTATTGCAATCCTGTCTCTACTCCAAGAACAGAACTAAAGATCTTATGGAGAGGAATCCATAAATTCTGACACTTTCCAAAATAATTATGTAGAGGATTCAGCCAAGTTATACAGAACAACCCTGTCACAATCCTAAAAAGAAAAGAAATTTCAAGAGGACTAAAGACCCCCACGGGTGAAACTGTACATATGTCTAAACACAGATGCCTTTTCTCCTGATGTTGTTGAATGCAGGCCATTTAGGCATCCAAAGCAATTCCCAACACATCATGGAAACAAAAAGCTTTAGCCCTCCATTATCAGAAATAACTTTGGGATTTATTTCAGGCTATAAATATACTTGAAACCTCCAGGTTTTAAGTAGTACCATCACTACCATGGAAGTTTCACTACAGACAAGGGGAAGTGATTCACCCTTCTTCCACCTGAGGCCTTATCCTAAGCATGAGTTTGCTCCATTACAGTAGAAAGCCACAGATAAAGGGTCAGGAAATCTACAACCAGGCAGAAAATATCAATAGTATAATATGTCAATAACCAAATACATTTGAGCCCACGACAGAGAAAGGTTTGTGAGCACTAAGCTAGCAGGTCTGTTGAGTTACCTTGGCTTCCTGAAATGCCATCATGGAAGTGATCAATAACTTGGCTACTGGCACTGGCATTCAAGGGATGGTCCTACTGGACAAACTGCAGTAGGAGTAACTATTACATGGGCAAATTCCCCCCTCCCGATCCACAAATCCAAAAGTAAGTTAATGCTCCTACCCAGCAGCAAACACAGCCTATGAACTGACAATCAAACTAGTTTTAGGAACCAAACTAGATCCTCTGCAAGTTCTTGATGTTACTTCACAGCAGTACAAGAGGGCCATAAGCACTGACTCGCCAGAACTTGAGCTGTAAGATGTAGCCACTTCTTGCAGGTACAATGGTTAAAGAGTCAAATTTGTAAAAATACAGCAGCAGAATTCACCAACTGCCCACAAACATAAAAATATGCTTTGACTAGCAAAGCAAGTAGAAAATATCACAGAGTGGACAATTAATAAAGGACTCTCAAGAGGGAGTGCACTACATCCTAGCAATTCTCTGTATTGCCAAGGTAAAATTAAGGGAACTTTATTTGGTTCTACTAGATCCAAAGCATTTGCAAAGGCATGAAAAAACAACTGAATTTCCAAGAAAGATTAGTATATTCAGAATATCTGAAAGTGGATGGACAAGTCGCATAGAAAACAAGAAATTACTTGAAATTAGCCTAGAAAAAAAGAGAAAATATTATTTCAGGCATTTAGTCTTAATGTAAGCAAGACTAAGGTTTTACAGAAACATAATAAAAATAAATATGTGTCACAGATTCAAAGCAGAAATATGTATTAGCAATTATTGTATTTAAATACATGGAAAACTCTTACCTATCAGTTTAATTTAGAGAACATCAGTGGTATTATTTAGTATCGTCACCAATGTCTCCCTCCACAGTGTCCAAGAACACTTGTAACTCCCTCTTTCAACTACTGCTTATTTTTTCTCATCAGCAAGTGTTGTTTTGCTCATCAATTGTTTGTTAGTAGCAGTCAATACAATACAGAACAGACTCCTTCAGAACAAAGTGAAGGCCACTGACTCAGCCTAGTTAACGAGCCCAGTCTCTCTCCACAACAATGAAGTTTTTCTAAGGAGAAGCGATTTTAACAATTCCCTGTGTTAGGCTGACACAGACAAACAATCTCATCTACACAGCCTGTTTAAACTCACCATGCTTAAGAGCTCCCAGGATGGTCATTTCCATCCTCAGCAGCTTGTGGAGATCACTTCCAGTTCCCTAAAAGTTATTTTTGCAACTGACATGAGCTCAAATACCAAACTTCCACAAAAGAGTAGCTTTACTTCTTACGGAGGCAATTTGCAACTAACCAGTTTGGACAAAAATACTTCTCAAATCCATATTAAGATTAAAGACAAATGAACAATTTGGTCCAATACCTGCACTCCCTGTGACTCACCTAAACACAACAGGAAGAAAAAAGGGGAGGGAAAGAACTCCCCAACACACGATTTTTGCATCAGCCTAGTTTTACTAGACTACAAGCTCACAGGACCTAATACTAGGCTACAGTTTCGAATGCATTCCTCGAGCATTACCTTCCAATTTAGCCTCATCCGAAAGGAATTTGGTTTGCGTACTCACACACAAAAACAGACTGCAGCAAGCAGAGAACTCCTGTAACACCCTCCTGATCCAAACCAAGATGCCAATGAAAAAGTGGTGATACAAGTTATGGTGCAAGAAGAGCACACAAATGGAAGGTTCAGGTGCCCCTGTAAGCGATGACACCGCACTCCTGCTGCGAGGTGTGCTGTGGGTTCCATTTATTCCCATTAGTAGGATCTACCTTTCCTTGGAGCTGCAGTGATCTGAAGACAACAGAAACTGAGCACTGTTGCACAGAAATATCCGACCAAAAGAAAACCTGAATCAAAGTGTTTGATTCTCTTAAGAAAGCAAGTCCTTATTTGTTGTTAAGCAGTCAAAATAAATTTTGATCCAGTTTTCCTCTTATGTCTCTGCTTGAGATGCTTCCTGTTCAGGGATAGATTAAAAGCAGGTACATAAGGCTAGCAGTGAATTAGAGAAGTGCTGGGACTCAGTAAACTCCACTTGTGTACATAAATACTTCAGGTGCTTCCTCAGCCATAGGTGTAAACCAAACTTCCTCTTATCAAATTGTTACAGCTTAATAAATACGGAGACAGCACCAGTAACAGCCAGGTTTGGCTATATTTGGCTAGTTTGCTATTCCTTCAACACCTTTGCACTCAAGGCCAGAACAGAGACAGTGGAATTCAGATCTGCTTACAAGCGACAATTGGATTAGAATAGAAATATCCTGCGTTTTAAAAATCAGACTGTATACAGTTAAAATTTTAACTATGGGCAATACAGCAAGTCATTTCTTACTTACAATTTATGCTTTTGGAAGAGGAAACAAGACAGCCCTGCTGTATGGAACAGTTAAGGACACCTGAAAGATGTGGCTATCAGGAGGAGCATCGTAAAGCCATCAAATCACAGGAGTAGACACCAAGGCTGACAGCTCTGTGGTAAAGTGACTGACAAGAACAGTTGACTTTGCTCATGGATGTTCTTAACCTGAGCCCCCTCAACAGTCAAAGTCTGGGGTTTTGGTAGACTTTTTGAAACTTTAAGCTTTTACCAGTCCCTTCTTGATTGTCTGAAGTATTTACTGTCCTCGTGGTTATGGTGAGCTTGAGTTCTTAAGTCATCTTACACAAAAACAGTGAGCATATCTTTTCTTCCTCCTTCACTAGGTATGCAAACATTTCCCCTAGAGAATTCTTGACGAAAGGCAGTAGACACATCACAATTTTCCAACAGCATGTTATACTGACCAGACTTTCCACGAAAGTCTCAATGTTACTTGAGGAAGTAAAGACAGCACAAGCAGCAGAAATTTGCACCATTTTAATAATACATGACACCAAAAAAAGGAAATTTTACTAACTTTTTAAACTTCACTGAAACCAAAGAAAGCTCAAGACAATGGACATAGTCTCACATAGGTGCTGATAATAGAGAGGTTAAGTAGAACAAAAAGAAAAGCCAGTGGAACCATATGTTGAAATCATTTCTGATTACTTACCGTATCCCATATCTGAAGCTTTATCTGTTTTCCATCAATAGTGATCATTCGAGCCCCAAATTCTACACCTGAATAGATGTGACAAGAAGAGCACATTATTAACATATATAAGAAAGAAGAATGTCATGCACTACGAAAGAACCTAAGTTTAACTCAACACCCTATTTGGAGGAAATAAGCTTTTTCCCAATCTCCTTTTAGCTAATTTTCCAGCTCCTTGAAAAGAGGCACAAGTTTTTCCAGAAGAAAGAAGCCTGTTACTTTCCAAGCCCTTTAAAGATGCACCAATTACAGCAAGTGTCAAGGAGCTATTTCCTACAAAGTTTTCCAAATGATTTAGTAGCTGTAGATCAGAAGGAAAAAAACTTGTTCATTTGAATGCAACCAGGAACCTGAGGAGTCACAGTTATTTTAACACTCTTACCAATGATAGATTGCCAAAGCCAGTTTGGAAGAAATTAAACCTACAATTCTTTATCAATAAAATATTCTATTAAGTGAGCATACAAACGTCACCTTCAACAAGATGTTATTACTGTATGAAGGCTCATCTGCCTTTATGGAAAAATGCTTTCAAAATTCTAGCTAAAGATTAAATTTAATAAATAAGGGAAAAAATCATGTTTCTAATAAAAGAAATGTCTTCAGTGGAAAAATTCAGCCTTTTGTACCATCTTTTAAAGCAATTTTAAGATCATTAACAGTAAATTAAGCATAAATTGAGACTATTGCTACAGTAGTTAAAAATCTGACAAATTCCTGGATGGAGTGGACACATTTAAAGTCTATCAAGTTGCCATTAATCTATGCTTCATGCATCCAGTATTTCAGAAAAAAATACACAATTTACTAAAACTGATCACTGTCTAGATTTGGACTCAAGTCTTCCAATTAAGCAGGTTTGATGTGAAGCATTCCAAGGCTCTCCTCAAAAGCTTGTTTTGAGTATCTGGAGGGGCAGTGCTGCTTTCTGCAGAATGACCTCTGGGGAAGGGGGCAGGGAGGAAGTGCTCTTCCCACCCAAATAAAAGCCACGGGCCAAAGAACACTACGCTCTTTTTAGCATCCAAATAACTTGCAGCAACTGTCTGCAAATAGATGGGAAGAGTGGAGGGACAGAAAGGAGGAAGCAGGTGAATGACAATGATGTCTGAAGCTGATTGCAAAGGTCCTTGGACTACTACAAGTGTCAGCACTGCAGGTATTACCTGATCTCTAAGTGGATACAGAGCTGCACATTTAAACCCAGCAATCATCCTAAATGTTTAGTTTCTACACACTGCCCCATCGAAAAAAATGACAAGGACCCTTCTCCCACTCCCTCAAGGTACCTGGCCAGAGAAAATTCTGAATTTGAAACACCACACGCAGACAGGGCTGCTAATGATTAGAGCTGATAGGTTCCTTGAAATAACATCAGGAAGAAGTTCAAAGGTTCTAGAACCTTATCAGAGACTAACATTTGTTATGCTTAACAGTGAAACTGATCTGAGGCCTAAGCTTGCCCAGAGAAGAATTTAATCCCACACTATTCCTAATATTTTGTGTCATTTACTGTAGTTAGATCAGAAGAAATACATTCTGTCAACATTTATTAATTTCCCCTGGTATCAGTACCAAATGACACCGAATACAAATGGTCCACAGCCAACTGAAGAGTCGGGAAGAAAAACGCCTGTCTCTTCCAAAGAGGGAAGACCTTCACACTTCAATCCTCCTCTAAGCAGGAGTCTTCCCAAACAGTAAGCTTGTGTATTCACCTTCAAGGTTAACTTTGCTTTAGTTTACCTCTAACTTCAGGGTTCTGTGGCTAGGCTAATGTTCTGTTCCCTAGGGAAAAATCTGCATTTGCATCACCATAGATGCATTTCAAACTTGGCCAATTCTGCTTTCATGCCAAGCTTTTAGTTTTTCTGAAGACACAGATGAGATACTGTAGCTATGGTATTTATTTTTTTAACTGTTTCAGATTGTGCCTTCCCAACAAGAAAGGGAGGCCTTCACTTGGCTTTATCAGCTAACAAATATTCATCAGCTCAAGAGTCTCTGCTACCTCAATACAGCACAAATCCTCCATTACTGCAGCCCAACAAACTCATAAAGGCATGCTGAGGGACCCCAGCGTGGTGAGGGACACGAGAGACCTACCAATAGTGAGATCGTGGACTGGTTGAAACCGCTTGTCTGTAAACTGTAACAATAAACATGATTTCCCAACACCTAAAAAAAAACAGAAAAGGGAGAAGTTTTTAGCATTTTTTTTTTAATCTCTGAAGAACCAATAGAAATAGAAGTGAATTGTTGAACATTCATTACTAGACTTGAGATACTTAAGAGGAGTAGATTTCACCTATTTTGAAGCATATACAACTTTTTCGTAACACAACAGCTTTTAAAGTTCCAGAAACACCGAAAAAAAAAGTTATTTTCAAGATCTGAACAAAAAAAAATAAATTCTTCTTTTCCAAAAGTAGTTCTGCCTTTAAAATTAAATAGAAAAAAAATGTTTCCTAACAGACCTAAGTATCATTTCACATCCTCTCTCCACAGTGATTACAGCTCTTGCTGCTCCTCACAACCCTGTTAGCTGCTTCACCTTCAGTACTGGCAGCTTTCTTCCAAGCTAACTAGATCTTCAAAAGCACTTTCCTCCCACCCATCTCCCAGTTTATCAGCTCTCAGGTAACACCAGTACATACATGGCTGCTTATAACTACTGGGTGCTATTGCCCACTGGTTTCCAAAAGGCAAAACTAAATAAAATAGTCCAAGCAGCAGCTCAGTTCACAGTACAGACAGGCAACACAAACATTTTCCCCCTCAGGGGTTGTTCTTTCTGTTCTGCTCAGTCAAAATTCGTATTCCCAGCCTTTTAAAACTGGTCAGTCATACGTTTGGTTTATGCACATTTAAACACTGAACTTATCACATAACATGAACACTATAGCATCCAAGTTCCTGCTGTACTTTGCTTTATCTGTCCAGCTAAAGATAAGGCTATTTTAGCACATACTAGAGGTCAGCAACAGCTGAACACAAGTGACATATCTGGTAAGAAAGACAGCAAACAAATGGATAAGGAAAACAACACTATTGCAAGACACCAGATATGCATACAAGAGGTTCACATATAATGACACTGATCCACTAAATTCAGCCAAGTTTTTTAGTATGGTTTCATGAGGAAACAAAGCCAACAACTGCAATCACTGCCTACCTGTCATGTTGGTCTTAAAAAGCTAAGACCAGTGGCCAGTTTCCATCAAATCTAACAGAAACAGGAGACTTTCATTTCGTTCAGTCACAAAACAAGCTGTGACAAATTGATGATGCTGAGATTAATAATCCAAGCGATGCAGCAATTCCAGTAGCCTAAGCCAGTTGTTGGTGCTGCTACCCCTACTCTTCCCCACAGCATGTTTGTGCCCATTTCTCCATAGGGCTTAGATGAGTTCTGAAGTCATTTCAGTTGTCTGCTGGGTTAGCAGCTAATCTGACATGAAGAGTGACAACGCAAACAGAAACAGCTTAATGCAGGGTCAGACAAGCATGAGAGGTAGTTCAAATGGGGGAAGAGAAATGCAGCAGCCAGCAGATCAACAGCTTAGAGAGGCAGGGAACTGCAGCCCAAGGCAGAGTTGCCAGCATTGGCCTTAGCACATCTCTTTTCTGTTCTCTTTCCTTCTCCAGCTTATGATAGCAAGCTGTCAGAAAACAAGCAGACTAGAAGCGGGTATAGATGTTTGTCCAACAAACTCAGAGGATGGGGAATAGCACTGGAGGTAAGAAAGAAACAGGAAGAATACTGTAGCGTAAAGATAGAGAATAGAGAGCTCTAAGGAAGATTAATAATTCCTCTACTCACAGAACATGGTTTATATACACTGGTAATTCTATACTACCAACAAAATACAGCTGCCCCATCACAGACTACACCACTATCCCACTTACACAAAACAACCTACAAACCACACCAGAAATAGAATGTAGGACAGCTTTTGTCATTAACCTCACAAAGTGATTTCAGTATCATTGCACAAACCAGAATCTCAAAACTATCCAATATTCCTGCACAAATCTTACAAGCATTAGAAAAGTGTTTAAAAATTTCATCAAAATGACATTCGATTTGGTGTCCCTGCACTAGCTCTCACGTGGCAATCTGGCCTTTCTCCTTCTCTTAAGGCTGGTGACCAGCTTGTTGGTTCAGTGGAACATACAAGCACAAGCGCCAGCACAGCACAGATGACAGACAAGCACAGCTCCTTCAATCCAAGCCCTGTCTCAACTGGCACAAGATGACTGCACCTCTAGCTACTTCTAGCTAGCAGGTCTTAAAGAGGGAAGCAGAACTGATGGGTTCACCCAGAACCACAAGAAAGAGTTTCTGTGTAATGCCAGTGCTGCTACTTCAGAACCTTCCAGAAAAAAAAAAAAAAAAAGAAGTTTGGAAGCCCCTAAGTTTTGTATTGTTGCTGACTGAAAAAGAAGTTCAAAAACTTGCAAATGAAGCCATAGTGCCTGTTAAGTTCAGGTTATAAATATTTTATAGCTTTAAGACATTATAAGCTTGTAACAGGGAAGTTCTGGTGAGAATAGCTTGTGGCCAACTCAGCCCCAGAGCTTGAGCAGACTGTGCTAGCACAGACACAGCCAGGAACCCATTATCTGGTACAGGAGCTGCCTATGAACTCCTGAGCAGTTTACCACCTTGTGATACAAACAGAGACTGCAAAGATCAATTAACAGTTGCATGGCTGCTAATTGTGGCATACAGATGATTTAAAGTAACTACACTGGTTAGCTAAGTGCAGAGTGGTGTTTACCAGGTATCTCGTTCACTTAGCACTGTAAATCTTACACCTGAAATGAGGCAGAGACTCTAGGAAAAAGTAGTTGAGCACAACTCATGGTAGTCAATTGTAAAACACAGAAGGGACAGATTCAGTTATTAACTCATTCTCCATTTTACTGCCACAATTAGTTTAATATAGCGTCAGATAAATTACCTCCCAGAGGGGAAAAAAAAAATAAAATCTTAGGATCTTGAAACCACAAATCAGCTGAGCTTGGATACACTTCACCAACAACGACAGTAAACAAAAGCTCTTCCTTAGGAACACATGGAAACACTGGGTGATGTGCTCAGAGGGGAGCAGTGTGCTTCTCTGCAAGTGCCTGTCCTAGGATCCCTTCATCAACTCTTGGTACCCGAACAGTAATAGGAAGTTCTGCTGCAACAGTTTTACCCACCAGCTTCAAATTCCAAACAGCAGCCTGAGCTGACTCTCCAAATTCTTCTGCTTCCCATAACAGCTTTATCTGGCTCCCACTCTGTAGTTTCCCCACACTAGTGTTGCCAGAGATTTGCTATTGTCCACCTTGGCCCAGCCATGCTTCGACACCTCCCCTTTCTTATCTCACCACTAGCGTCACTGCTCCGCAAGCCAGAACAGCCTGGCAGTGAAGAAACCTCGCCCTTCCACTCCTAAGGTTAGTTATGCAGCAAGATAAACCAAGAAACGCGTCCAGCAAAAAAAACCCAGTCACCCAAAGCACTAATAGGTGCACAAGACTAGTGCTACAAAATATACAGTGAAGGGAAGGGTTGTTCTTTTCAGTATCAGGCTGTGCAGTGAAAACACCAGCTCTGGAAACAGCACAGGTGATGATACAGCTGAGCCAGTTAAACTGCTCTTGAGAAGGAAGGAAGTCAGCTCTCTTCACCCTTCCAGCTCCTGTGAACAGGACAAGGCAAGTTCAGCCTTCAGCTGCTAGTCAGAGGTGAACTACTGTCAACATGAAGAAAACTTCCAGGCCCTTCTTACCACTAGACAAAGCCAATCGGTGTTCCTGCCACTAATGCCTGTCTTACAAAGCTGATCTGGCTCAAAATTAAAAAGGTCTCAAAAAGATAAGCGATAACTTCCTTCACTCTTCACATAACCGCAACTACAGCCCAAGAAAAGTGAGAGAGAAAACTGCAGTTGTAGTCATCTCAACCTAGGTATCAAAGCTGAATCCTGAAGACAAGTCTCTTTAGGTGATCTGCAAGCTGCCTCTGATGGGCAGACTCACTCCTTCCCACACAGTTCCACCTCCTTACTCAAAATGGCTATTACGCTTTCCTGACTGTACCTACAATTTGTTTGTTAAATCACCTTTGTGAGCTGAACTGGCTTTCTGAAGGACCAGCCAAGCAGTGATGCTGACAGCCAAGCAGCAGAAGTTCACAGCTGAGACAAGGAATGGTGACTAGGTCCATCCACTTTGGCAGCATATAAGCACTGGATTAACCCAGCCATCTCACAGAACTGTATTTTTCATCCTGTTGCTTCACAAGACAGGATGATGATCACCCACAGAGATGAAGACCTACTCCCCTTTTATATCTTGCTCTCATCAATCCTTCCTCCTAGGTCTGGAGGTGAAAGTGATCCTTGAAAGTGATCCAGACCTGGGCCAATTCAGCTGATTCAGACATCAAGTAAAAGTTGACAGAAGCAGTAGGTGGTTTTCTACTGCAATAGAAATTTCTCAACGAGCTAAGGACAAGCCTCAAATAGTACAGATTTCAAAACCAACTCAAATTTAAAGCAGGGAATTAACTAGTACAAACGTCTATATACATCTAACCTGGCCTGTGATGAACTTTTAGGGGTTTTTTAGTAACCTGCACAGCTTCCAGATGTTTCACAAGCCCTTCTCTTATCACAGGCCACAGCTCATTGCCTCTCCCCTTCCTTTCCAACCGCAGCATCTTCATGCAACTCAAAGTGCAGCATTATCTTTCACAGACCTAAGCGTCATGAGATGTTAACCTAAACCAAAGATTTTCTTGATGTCTTTTCAGCCAGTTACCTGCTAAGTGAAACTGTCATCAAATAGGAAAATTTTAAATTAATAGGAAGGACAAACTACAAAATTCCACACTGTCAGTTGAGTAAAGTACCAATGTTAGCTTTGACAAGAAGTGGGGGGGGGGAATAACCTCCAAAGTCTTTCATGACAGCTACAGAAACTTGAGGAAGGTAATGTAATAAAAATGGCTTTTCAACTCTTCTAGATGATTCAGCTTCAATACTTAAATAAACATGGCTGTAAATTATTTACAACAGAATATCTGAAGCCAATGATGTAAGTTTTCCTTTCTACATAAAACTGGTGCAGACCTATGAACTGAAAGGAGCTGTTCAGCTTTATTCCATTTCATTTAGCGTAGCACTACCCAACGGTAACAATGACTCGAGAAACAGAAATTCTTTCCGAACAAAATGAAACTACATGAGGCTTTAGAAAACCTCTCTGTATCCTGTATGATTATAACAGACTTATGGATAACTGCCAGCCACTCAAAATGGTTTTAGTAAAAGTTGGGGGGTAAAGTGTTGTGGGATTTTTGGAGGGCTTTTGTTTTTTCTTGTTTGGTTGGTTTGGGGGGGCTGTTTGGGGTGTGTGGTTTTGTTTTTTAAACTAAAGGTGAGAATTAGTACAAGGGCACACAGTAGCAGTCTCAGGAAACCATTTGTACAGGTTCTCAGTATGAACAAGTTCAAGCTATCATGGGGTGTTCACACCAGCTCTAGTGAGATAAAAACCTGTTTAGCTAAGAAGTATCATTATATACTCCTAGAAAAAAAGGGCGAGAGGCTCTTGGTCATGCCCATTGCTAGCCAATAATGGCTGCTGTTACAGAACAAAGTGCAATGATACTGGAAACGTTTCACAAGGAGGACAGAAAAATAAAACCAATTCAGTTGCTTAATTTCACCATTTGAGAATCTTCTAGACAAGTGAAATTGGGGACTCGACATCTAAATTATTCTATTTTCTTTCATCATCTTCCTCTAGAATAATTTTGAGATCTTGTTAGTTTATAACCAGCAACTATCTGCCAAAATTGAAAGGCAAGTGAAAAACTTCATGATGCAAGAAGCTCCGAGGGTTTCTGAACCGATATATTCAAGAACAGTGGCAGACCTGCTCTAGGAAGACACTTGAATGGGATAACTGACAAGAAATCTGACCATTGCACAACTGGTATTTCAGATGTAGTAAGGCTCAGTAGCATTCTCTGGTGGAATTTAGTAAACATACTCTAATCTAAGAAAATCCTGTTTAGTGCATATTAAATACTGTGAAAAAAATAATTTCTGTGAAGACTAGAGCTGGAATCTCAGGTATCATTCCCAATTTACTCCTACGTGGTATGGTGCTGGTAATGAAGACATTTAATCAGAAGGAAGATTTTACCAGCATACAGAAAAACTTTAAAGAAAAAAAAAAACAATAAATTACAGACTTTCAGTCACCAACTGCAAAAGCAGGCAGTACTTGTGTGCTCACCTTAACTCTGCTCAAAGGCCATCCCAACTCCAACTGGTAGCCAAAAGCAGATGTGTTGGGAAGAGTGGATGAACGCACCAGCTCCTACCAGCAACTAAAATGAAACAGATGCTACTGACCATCAAAGCAAAGGTCTCAAGAGACACAGCCCTAAGCAGAATGCACCACATACACCTCTACATGCATTTGCAAACTCCTATAATGTTTTGGAAATATCCAGATCAAAAGTTTCTTTCCTGGTTAATTCTCACAGCAGTCAGTATTCCATAATATTTGTATTTTTCTCTTAAAGACACCAACTCTATGAAATTCCACAGCTGCTCTCCCACTGATACAGTGTGTAAACCATGCAGATTTATGGCGGTATCTGAAAGACAGCCATGCCATTTCAGGTCTCTCCCTCAACAGAAAACTAACTACATCTTAAAAGCAGGTCCAACTACATAGAAACTTCTGTTTTAAATAAATAAAATAATAACAACCAGAAGAGAATCAATCCCAAGTTCATAAAACCATCATGCCTGAAGTACCAGCAAAAGAAAAAGTCACTGAATGCCAATGACCAACGAAGCAAGGGACAAGAGCTGTTGAGCAAAAAGCAGCCTTGCAGAGTCAGTTTCTGTGGCTGTCATTTTAAGAGACCGAGATCCTACTGAATTCCTGTGCTTAAGTAAATGAAAGCATGTGGAATCACAACTCAGAGCAGACACATGCAGGTGCCTTGTACAACTGCAGGGGTTTTTCGTTAGTTTATGGTTCGCTAACCCACTTTGGTTTGTAGTGCTGAAAAGGTAGGTGAGCTAAATGTTAACATCTGGCCTCAGTTGATGCCGTCTTACTTTTCTCCTGCAGTTTGTTTACAACTAATTGCTGAGTCACCAGGCAGCTGATCCATTTCCAAAGCCTCTAAATCAAGTCCCAGAGACACACTGCTGAAAATTACACTATGAAAATTACACAACCTTCAAGGCCACTGGCATATTGTCACTGGTTGGAATGCTGGGGCAAAACCACTAGAACTGGACAGCCCCAACCCACTCTTAATTTCCACCAGCAGAGCTGAGAGTTCAACTGCCTTTATCTGAGGAACAGTAGTAACACCTAAGCCAGCACAGTCATTTTGGCAACAAGCAACTGCTCACGCAACAGTAATTGGCTGTTCAGTGCTAGTTCTATTAGAATACTGAAAAGGCTTACAGAAGAGTTAAATAAAAGCAAAACCAACTTACTGCTATTGGTGTATTTAATTCACTTCCAAGAATGATTGTGGCAGTAGTTTTAATTAGCTTCCTGTAGCAACTCTGAATAAAAGCCACAGGAATTAAAAACAATAAAGCACCAACAAAACCATCAAACTTAGGAGCTGTTTTCCTCTCTCTGTTTCCTTTATCTCCCTCTTCCCCTATTTGGCTCTTAAGCAGCTGAAGCAACTTCAGAAGTGACAAACATCCATACTCTACGTCACATTTCAAGAAACCAAAATGCAAAAGCACAGCACAGATCGTTACACTGAGGATATTTCACTGTAAAAATTTAATCAGTAAACAATCAATGGACCAAAGCAACTGTTTGCTGCAGTCTCTGCCACTGTAACAATTACAGTTGTTAGAGATGCGCCAGAATTGGCCACCTGTTCTGAAGCACTATCATTCTGAATTCTACACCACCATTCTGAATCACCCTGAGCTGCCAAACCTCTTCTTCCTTCCTCTCAATCTGCTCAGGTAATCTCCTGTCCTCTGGTTTAATGAGCTCTGCTCATTAATATCTAAAGACTTGAGAAAAATCAGAATTTTCACTTATCTACAGCCTCATCCTTCCACCATGGTCATTACAGCTATGAGATATTTCTTAAGATTCAGTTGTACTACAGATGCTACTACAGTAGTCTAAAAAAAGCTTCCAAAGTTTAAACATAGGTTCTACAAAAAAAAAGTTAAAAGCATATAGTAGTTGCATCCGGTGTATTTAACAACCTCCTGCATAATGCAACTGCAATTTATAATTATACTCTAGCAACAGATTATTTGGTTCATAGCTATGAAGCACAATTATGCGGGTATCCTTCAAATAAAAATGACAGCTGTGTCATCAAACTTATTACAGAAGGAATTTATTCAGGTATGAGGAAAACAAGAAGATGCTCCATAGCACAGATGCAATAGTTAGCTCTGGGAGTTACCTTGTCTTGACAACAGTTTGATGAAAGCACATCCACACTCTGCTGAGGACATCTAGAATATATTGGCAAAGGGGGCTCCAACAGCAATTCCTACCTATGGTCTTGCCTGCAGCATTTGTAAGCATTATTATTTGCTACACGGCAGCTAGAACAGAGGAAGTTTTTAAGAAGTGGCAAGCAAATGGGTGAGGAAAACACCACAGGAGCAAAATGAAGCATCTGGGAAGTAGTAGTCAAAAAAAAAAAAAAGTTGTTTCAATACATTAGAAAGAAAGAGCCAGGGCTTGTAATTTTCTTTTGACAGTCCATCTTGACACAATTCGCTACAGCATCTCCAGCCGGGGCTGGAAAGGGCATCCCTCTGACCTGAAGGCACCTGACAGCAGTGGTCTGGGCCTCACCGCGACACTGCGGGGTGGCAGGTGGCACCTCCGAGGCCTCACTGCTGTGGGGACGCAAACAAGGGGCACTACCCAGGTACGAGTTTGGCAGCGACGGCACCTTCCTCCTCCTCTCCTCCCCCGCTCAGATGCCGCAGCCAGGGGCGTGACACAGCCAGACCTGCCCCGCGGCCCGTCAGCCAGGCCCGGAGGCTGCTGT